>SEYY01002494.1:27500-65000 GCA_009176605.1 Armadillidium nasatum
TATATATATATATATATATATATATATATATATATATATATATATATATATATATATATATATATATATATATATATATATATATATATATATATATATATATATATATATATATATATATATATATATATATATATATATATATATATATATATATATATATATATATCTCCGGTGGGCAAAGGCCAGAGGCCTACCAAATTCCACCGGAGTTGGGAAGGATCTATAATCATGGTCGATGGAGGCCGACATGTCCAGATACACGGCGTTTGAAAGTATGCAAGTCAAAGGAAGTTGGGAAAACAGATGAAGGGAGTGTGTTCCAGACTTTACCAGTAGAGTATATGTAAGATTGTGAGCATAGCGGTTAAGTCTGGGGTCAGAGAGTTGGACAGAGAAAGGATGAGACTGTGTAGAAAGGCGTGTCGCACGAGCTCTTCTCAATGGAGGAGGTATGCGACGAGAGAGTTCAGAAGAGCAGTGTCCGTTGTCATAGCGATAGTATAGAGAGAGTGACGCAACAATTCGACGGGCAGAAAGAGATTGAAGAGAGTTAGTAAGAGCAGGAGAGTTGATAAGACGAAAAGCCCTAGACTCCACCTTTTCTAGGAGAGCTGTGTGAGTGGAACCACCCCAGATGTGACGAAGGCGTACTCCATACAGGGGCGAACAACACCCCTATACAGAGCAAGCAACTGGGGTGGAGTGAAGAAATTCTGAAGGCGCCTCAGAACACCCAACCTCTTAGAAGCTTGTTTAGAAAGAGAAGTAATGTGATCTTTCCAAGAAAGATCACGAGAAAAAGAAACCAAGAATATTAAGTGAGAGAGTGAAGGCATGAGTGAGAGAGAGAGAGAGAGAGAGAGAGTGAGAGAGAGAGAGAGAGAGTGAGAGAGTGAGAGAGTGAGAGAGTGAGAGAGAGAGAGAGAGAGAGAGAGAGAGAGAGAGAGAGAGAGAGAGAGAGAGAGAGAGAGAGAGAGAGAGAGAGAGAGAGAGTGAGAGAGTGAGAGAGAGAGAGAGTGAGAGAGAGAGTGAAGAGAGTGAGAGAGAGTGAGAGAGAGAGAGAGAGAGAGAGAGAGAGAGAGAGAGAGAGAGAGAGAGAGAAGAGAGAGAGAGAGAGAGAGAGAGAGAGAGAGAGAGAGAGAGAAGAGAGAGAGAGAGAGAGAGAGAGAGAGAGAGAGAGAGAGAGAGAGAGAGAGAGAGAGAGAGAGAGAGAGAGAGAGAGAGAGAGAGAGAGAGAGA
Source organism: Armadillidium nasatum (assembly GCA_009176605.1). Lineage (NCBI taxonomy): Eukaryota > Metazoa > Arthropoda > Malacostraca > Isopoda > Armadillidiidae > Armadillidium > Armadillidium nasatum. Next base: position 28,743 of record SEYY01002494.1, read on the forward strand.
GAGAGAGAGAGAGAGAGAGAGAGAGAGAGAGAGAGAGAGAGAGAGAGAGAGAGAGAGAGAGAGAGAGAGAGAGAGAGAGAGAGAGAGAGAGAGAGAGAGAGATAAAATAAAATAAAATCAATAAAATATATTATAAAAAGTTGACAACAGAACTTCAACTTTACCGAGAGGCTTGGCAAAAACGTGTCTGCTTACACGTACCACAAAGTAGGATTTCTTTCCTCAAAACTTAACTTATATTCTAGAATCCACAAACTGTTTAATGAAAAATTAAAACAAAATGATCTTTAATTTTAATGGAAAGCTTATATGACTATTCATTTTCACAATTCTTTCATACATTAACAGCTAATATTTTATTTTTCTCCTGTCGCGGTTTCCATTTAACTTTCAATAAAATAGGCTAAATTAAAATTATTTAAAGATATAATAAAAATGAGTTAACTTTTACCCTTAATATTACAACAAAAATAAAATACAATTCATAAGTAAACAAATAATCTTGTCATATATAAATTCTAAGAGTATTTAATAATGATAATAATTATATAATAATTTATTTACTTAAAATATATTTAGTTATAAACAATCTATACAACACGAGCCTTCATATTTATTTAATATATATAAAAAGATTTTGTAAAACAAACTTTTTTTTTTAAACATTAGGTTCCAAAATGAATAAATAGTTATTATAATTACTATTTTTTTTTTTTTAATATCTTTCCTTTATATTAATCTAAATTTGATGTCATTGAGACCATGGTAATTCTCACAATCAATCTTCTCATAGTTTACTCGTTTAGTTAAATATTTTAACTGAATGTCATGGCACTACATAATAATAATAATAATAATAATAATAATAATAATAATAATAATAATAATACAAACATACAAAATAAATAAGTGTGAACGCACCACCTTTCAAAACGCAATTTTAGTATAAATTTTTCTTTACTTATATACAAATTTTTAATTACAAACATATTAAATAATTAAAAAATTATCTGCAAAATCAGATCAAATGACTAAAAATTGATTCAATGTTTGACTTCAAAAAATAAATAAATAAATAATATAAAAAAAAAAAAAAAAAAAAAAAAAAAAAAAAAAAAAAAAAAATATATATATATAATATATATATATATATATATATATATAATATATATATATATATATATATATATATATATATATATATATATATATATATATATATATATATATATATTATATATATATATATATATATATATATATATATATATATATATATATATATATATATATATATATATTATATATATTTATGGCCTTAAGATAAAAAATAAACATTACAATATACTTGTCGAGTAATTTGCAAATAAGTAATTGAAATTTGTTTTATATAAAAAGTTTCCAATAGTGAGATTTAATTTGAATAAAAATTTTAATGTTATTTCCATCAATGTTTTTAAAAATGTCGAAATCTTGTGTTTTTGTTAAGTTTGCATCCATAACAGCAATAGCAATTTCTAAAACGTGCCACCTACAGAGCACAATGAGTTCACTTCGAAATAATTAAGAAAAATGTCGATAATCACTAATACATCTTTACCTGTGTACCAGAGTAGTTTAACCAATAATTGTATGTACATTAAAAAAAAAAAAAAAAAAAAAAAAAATTAAAAGTAGAAAGACTGTGCAGTTCATCATAAATTACAAAAATTAACATCTTATATTTAAGATAAGATTATTGGTAACAAAATCGTTAGAAAACAAAAAATAAAATAAAAGACCCAACATATAAACTAGTAAAGACTTGTTCTAGTACATCGGTCATTCATAATCCATGTGACCTCTAAATCTATGGCTTGGAGGAATGGTTAGGGATAAAAAAGGTTTAAAAAGTGAGATAAAACCATCATTCACATGAATGTTGCAACACGAATTCTGAAATAATGACTGAGGTGTGATGAGAATCCAATTAAGACAATTTTTCTAGACCTACTTTCACACAAAAATTACTTGTTTAAATACTGGTCGGAAAACAATGATGGTGAACAAATATTAATAGCTGATTATGACAAAGCTTTTATTTCTGTCCCTTGCGAATGATTATTATACAATGAAGCGATGAATACAAAGATGACATGGTTTAAGCATTAAATGATATTGATTCTTACATTTGAGTAAATGGAAGCAATGATAAAGGAGACTAACACAGCTTTTATTAATCATACATGGCGCTTCTTTTTAAATGAATTAGTTCACCGTTTTACCTACTGTAGATGAAATATAAAAATAAATAGATTGTGAAAGATTTTCATTGTGTCCTAACTATACAAAATAGCAGCACTAATGTGACATACAACGAAACCAAAAATTGGAATAGGTAAAAATTTTTTGTTCTTATTTCTTTCATTTTTATAGCAAGCACTCATAATAATAGAGAACAACATAACAAGTGAGTAAAAAGAAAAAAAATTTTCGTTTTACATTAAAATTTTTTACTAGTCCTGAGATCCATTAGAAAAATTATCTGAAGATTCTTTTCGTTCAATGAGATGATCGGATTGTGGAACACCTTCTTCATGAGTCGAAGGTTCATTATTATCTTTCTCCTCCGATTCGGTTGGTATCGGTAGTGTCGGAGCGGAACCATCATCTCTCCGTAACAGGAGGCTAACATAACTACTCTGTACAGGCTTATGCTTGGCTAAATGCTTTACTGCATCTTCTAGACTAAACCACTTTCGTTTTCGACCTGTTACAAGTAAATTCAAATAAATTTTATGAAATATAATGAATACTCATTTAACAGTATGCGGTAAGTGGTAAGGCAAAAGGTTATTATTATTATTATTATTCACATTGTCTGTTAGGTGAGTGAAGCAAATATCCTACAGAAAAAAAAGAAAAAAAAATGCTATGAACTACTTTCTATTTTCTTTTGAATACGTAATTTGTAAGAAAATATCAACATTAATAAAGCACCTGCTAAGGTTCAAAAACTCACACCATAAGTGTGCATAACCCACAATTCTAAGAATAAGAATCCCTGGGACCGAGATCTAGTAAATAGCATTTATTAAATGATTTAATATTTAATTTTAAATTTCTTATTTAATACTCTGGAAGTGGGATCGGGTAATTATTTATTAAATGATTATTTTTGTTTAATCATAAACACAAACGAAGAAATAAGAAAGAGGAAATTTTATATAAGAAATTATAGAATAAATTTTCTTATATAAAAGGTTTTAAAAATCGATGAAAAAAAATGAATAATAATTTTGTCAACTGCCAGCTGAAGCTGGTGTTCCATGCAGGCGAGCTTGGCCTACTGGGATATATATAAAGCAAGTTCATCAACATAAAGAGAGTACCGAATAGAATGAGATATCGACAACGACGTCATTGAAATCAAGTGCCAAAAGCGTAACACTAAGAACAATGACCTGCCGGACCTCCTCATTACCGACAGTGTCTAGATAAGGTGGTGCCACAGTGAACCCGAATGGTTCTGTTTGACAAGAAGGTTCTGCAAAAACAGGTGGGGACCATCCCATCAGGTTTAAAGAGTAGAAGTTTGCACAATATGCCCAACCTCCAAGTGGTATCGTACGCTTTTTCAAGATCGAAAATCACAGCCAAGACCATTTTGTTGGTGGAAAAAAATTCACGGATGTTGAGATCCAGTCAAAGAAGGGGATCTAGCGTAGAACGATGTGAGCGAAATCCAAATTGAAGAGACGAAAACGAATTCAGTTTTTGTAAAGTGGGAAGGCAGTTTGCAACCATTCGCTCAGTAACCTTGCAGGTATGACAATTAAGCGCAATGGGTCTGTGGTTGGTAGCTTGAGTCATGGTCTTTTCCAGGTTTGGGGATACGAACAACAAAAACAGCAGACCATGCGAGAGGAAAGTCCTTCCACTCATATTCGATTGTAAAAACTGAGGAGAAGCGCTGAAACAGAAGGATGGAGGTGACGGATCATCTGATATGAGACTCTAAGGTCCCCGTGCCCCATCCTTACACATCCGAAGGGCCTCTCGCAATTCAGCCAGCGTGAACAAGTGGTTATAAGGAGTATCGACACTAGGTGGGAAAGAAAAATCCGGGAGCAATCCAAGAATGAAGAGTACGGAACGGCTCTCTATATCGGGATGCGCTAGAGCAAACAGAAAAATGAAAATAAAGCTCGTCAGCCAAAGCACCGAGGAGGTCATGACCTCAGAGGAGCTTGGCACATACCTGACGATGATTAGTGTATCCCTATGACTATTGAGAGAAATCTTTCGAACATGGAAAAACGTGCTACTTCGCGGATATCTAGACCCCCTCACAACTGTAAGGTGGGCACGTTAACGAGGGGGATAATAATAATAATAATAATAATAATAATAATAATAATAATAATAATAATAATAATAATAATATAATAATAATAAAAATAATAATAACAATAATAATAATAATAATTATTTCTTACCTAAGTTCCTTGATTCATCCCATTCTTCTAATTCTTTGGTAACCACTAAAACATATACACTAGTTCGATGACCTCTTTCAGCATTCTAAAACAAAATAAAAAAATATAATGATAATAATAATAAATCTACATAATGTACTTAAGGTACAATTCCTCTAGAATTCTAATAAATTGAAGAATTTTGAGGCATAGATCATATTATATAAAATATTGATTTAACCTACATGACATTTCAGTGAAAGACAAGCGAAGGTGATATGTAGAAGTAATGGTTAAAAATAGTCAATATAAGGAAATTTATAGGTGAAACTTTTATTCTTTTAAAAGAGTGGACCCATTCCATAAAGCTGGGTTTTAGCTAGAGTGTTGATTGTTTACACAACTTCAGACATCTGCATATAAGTATTCCAAAAACTATAAAATAAATAAACTCCTTGAAAGTAATTCGTAGCATCCTGCTAAACATTTGGATGTCTAATTGTATGAAAACTCAAAATTGCTGAGCCCAAATTTATACAACTAATGAATCGGTTTTTAAAGCAAGATAATTAAAAGAAAATTCATTTGAAAAAGCAAGGCTGAAAGTTTTCTTACTCTTTCAAATTCAGTTTATTAACTTGCTGGTATTTCTATATAGTCGGAACTCAGTAGCAGTAGTTGATAAGTATTAAAATACATTTTTGATAGTTAAGGAAATGCGGCTAGAATACCATTTAAAAAAATAAAATTAAAAGCGGAATTTAAAGTTAACTTCCTAATGTAAAAGACAAAGATGTTGTCGAGTTAAGGTAGCGCAATTGCTTAAATAGTTGAATGATTAATAGTCAGTCTCACCACTGTATAAAATTTTTCCAGATGACTTTTAATTTGATATTCCTTAACTCTGGTCTTAAATAAAGATCTGCTTCAACTGAATAAAACGTTAACCAAATTTTGTTGAGCCTTAAAATTTAATGGATTAGAAATGTCTTTAGAATAAGTGAACCCTGGAAATAAATTACTCTTGGGGGAATACATATTAATAACAACAGTAAATACAGATTCACTCTATATTGAAGAGTTTATGTATTATTATAACAATTTAATCCCGCATTACTGTTAGTTAATGAATTTTATTTTGCATGGTCCAGTGGGGCTGTAAAATTAAAACTAACTCAGTTTATTTCAATCAGAAAATAAGAAAATAAGAGTATTACCATTTCTTGTATAGACCTATAAAGGGAGTTTTACTACTGTCCTTTACCAGGACCTTTAAGCCGGTGGAAAAGTTACTTAGTCGTCTTGGTAACTAGGCAGAAGATAATCACAGAATTTATGTTTGATAGAATGTCTCGCTTCAGAGATCAAATAAGGTTTTGTTTGAATTATCAATGGCAATTCCACTGTGATTAATTTTTTGTAATTAGTAGAAGAGTTTAAAATATGTCTTTGTATGCGCGAAATAATGTTATACTGCATGTGTTAGCGCTCTTTTAGCAATATGTGGGTATTTACAGTTGTATTAAAACCTTGTCACAAGCTGTAACAAATTGTAGAAAGCCTTACAAGCAATAAATATTAGCTCCAGAGCTCTTTCAATCAAATATATACATTAATGTATACTCGTAGTCCGTGGGTTTAAATCTCCAAAACTTTAAGCATGATCAGCCTACTGAGTTGTGAGTAAGGATTTTGTTTATAAAAAATATTTTCTTTAAAAAATAATATAAATTACTGTAAAAACAATATAAATAATAAATACTACGTCAAAATTAATATTTTAAGTTAAGGAACAAATTTATATTTAACTTATAAAGAACGAACACTGAGGCAGCAAAAACATTGTTAACAAATTGAATTAAAGCTAAAGAAAATTGAAGGAAAAATTTTTTTTATCCTAAAATATATTCTATATTTGTAATTTTTAGTGAAAAACTTAGTAACTCGTATTCTTTTTTATGCTACATGAATAATTAATCAAATCAAATATAAATCCGGCATTAATTTTAGCTAGAGGGAGTCTGAGCAGTAGATGCAAATAATTACTAAGAAATGGAGCTGGATTCCTAAAAAAAGGGTCGGCAAAAATTTTTTTACTATCTCCTCAACAATAGCAATCACACTTCAGAAAAACTAATAGTTGTTACTTGTACGGAGAAATAACATCTACTAAACAGGTTTTTATTTCTTATGTGCATTTCCTTCATCGCGCATTAATGAACTGCACAATTAATTTATTAATTAATTTTCCAAATATTTTCATGACAATTTTTTAAGAAAGAATATAAATCAAACTTTTAAACAATGATCCTATGCCTTAGTAAATGGTACCATATACATATATATATATAATATATATATATATATATATATATATATATATATATATATATATATATATATATATATATATATATATATATATATATATATATATATATATATATATATATATATATATATATATATATATATATATATATATATATATATATATATATATATATATATAGGTACAAGGAAATTGCAACATTATTTGTAATTTGTAGTTATAAAAAGTGATTTACAAATTAAATGCACAAATTTCTTACTGATACAATTAGTTCAAAAAGCTTTCAATTAGTAGATCTTATAAAAAAAATTTAAAAAAAATAAAGACATATCACTGAAAATAGATATTAAAGATTAATATATGAAGAATCACTATTATAACTTTTTCATGATGACTTTCTACAGTGTTTTAACATTTACAGTGATTTATTTTGTAGTCAAATTTGAAGAAACCAATATTTCACATGATAAAAATACAAAAGATTATGTTGATTATATTGCTTTTACATGGTGTTGGTCTAATTATTACAGTTTAATATCTATCCAAATAAAATACTATACCTCAAACACCCCTAAGCATCGGCCAAGAGATCCACAAACTCCTGCCTCTTCACGAACTTCACGAATAGCAGCCATATCTGGTAGCTCATCAGGTTCCACTCCTCCTCCAGGGACAATCCAAAGCTGTGAATCATTTCTTGAAGATACAAGAAGAACCTTAAAAATTAATAGATAATTATTTATTTAAAGTTTATCACAGCTTTATTATGGGAATTGCAATAGCACCTATGAAGGAAAATGTACCTTTGTGAGAAACAGGCTTTCATATTCAGTTTTAACAACCAAATTTTCAAATAGACTGACTATGAAGATTGATTTACATCTTCAGATAACATCTATCAATTCATATATTGAGGGAATTTACAATGGATTACCAGCACAAATAAATAAGATTTTAAAAGTTTAACATTTTTTTTATGAAAGCTTGTCAAACTGGTTAGTAAAGCCCCTACCTTCATACCAACTGAATCAGTTAGAATCAAAATGAATCTATAAGAATTTGATTTACAAAGATTCAGAAAGTTCCTTAAAAAAAAATAAAAAATTCGTTTTCTAGTTCTCCCACCATTGATACCCATAGAAAATCTGAATCAATATGGTTCAATCTAGCTCGGCCACTGACTCGGCATGACAATTCTATCAGTCATGAATTATCAGTTCAACAGCATAAAGTTAGAAAATAATTTTATGAGTGACAGAACTGGGGAGAGTTGATTCAGATTGATTTGGCTGATGTGAAATGTGTGTAGCTGTTAGGTAGATTCTTGTTGATTTGTATTGATTATGAAAGATTTTTATTCCTTTGGTGTGAAGAGGGATTGAAATCAAGCTAAAGGTCAATTTATTTTACATAACTTGCCTACTTTTTCTCAAAAATTGTCTGAAGGCTCCCCAAATATTGTGTGTGCTCTGTATGAATCTCAGGTTAGTAAACTATAATCAAGACTTAAAAGACCTATTATAATAGGGTCCTTGAAAGGGTAACAAAATCATAAAAAATAATCTTCACAGAAATAAGCAAAAATTATCAGCAATTTCGGTGAAAATATATTTGTGTAAAAGTTGAACACTTATTAGTATTTTACATAGGATTTACTCTTAATACCTGGCAAATAAAATTATAATTACTCATCATTAAGGGTATTGAATATAAATCTATTCATAAAAGCAGCACAATTTAAATATGAAGCATCTGAATAACTAAATAAAGTGAGAAGCTTGATAAGAATTTTTTTTCATTAAGTTTTCTGTAATCTAAAAACAATACATTTTAAAAGATGTGAATTTTTGTTTGGTTTCTTTGTTTGACTACTTCAATGAAAATTGTCACTACAAATTCATTATTAAATAAACAAATATTAAAATTACTCACCTCAGACTCATTATCATTCACACAAATACAGGCTGCTCTTTTTACAAATCCCTCTTCATCATAGGTTCGAACTGCTGATCTGTCTTTCATTTTACTCATGATGGACAGTGATACCATGGGATGAATAACTAACTAATTATTGGATGTCATTGTGCCGAAGAATATCTGAAAGAATAAAATCAATTTTAAAACAAAATATATTTACCCTTCTCAATTATATATATATATATATATATATATATATATATATATATATATATATATATATATATATATATATATATATATATATATATATATATATATATATATATATATATATATACACAGTCCTACAGACCCACCATTAACTATAGTCTCAATTTAATGACTATATTGCCAACATTAATTTGGTGAGTAATAAACGAATACAGTCCAACAGGCCTACCATTAAGCATAGTTTCAAGTTAATGATTACGATGCAAACACTAATTTGGTTAGAAAATTTCAATTGGTTTTAAAGAAATTTTCCTTTTCAGAAAAAAAAAAATTTTTTTATTATTATTAATTTTTAAAGCTCCACTTTCCTAATTATAATGAATTCTTACTGAAAAGATGTAAAATAATACAAATGTTTTGATATGTTATTGCACATAACTCCAAATTATAAAAATACAGTAACTAGCTATTGAAGAGGTAATCAGTCATCACAGACCTAGCTGTAATTAACTTCATGAATCAAACTGTTGAAGTTAAATCTAGCTTTGCTATAATTATATCAATACCATAAATTATCAAAACATCTCTGAAATTGAGTTCTAACATTGAACATTGATAATGAACATACTTTCAAAAATAGGCTAATTCCAAATAAATCATACCATACCCAGATTACCAATATGTTGATCCAACCTCTTTTTATAGGTTGTAACTACCAACAATAACATCCTTAGGTAAATCATTCTAAAGCTTAAATACTGTTACAGAAAAATTATTTCAAATCTAAGCAATGTACCTTTTTTTATTTTATTATGAATTATGATCCTGGGTGTAATGGTTAAATAAAACTTATTCCTTTCAACAGTTTCAAAAGGAGAAAAAAAATTTAATATACTTAAAATGACACTCATTAAAGGTATATTTCTACTGAAAACTTTTCTAATTTTTTAATTTTTTATTTCACCTCTGATGGACATAGGTCAGAGGCCTACTAAAATTTCAATCAGTTATTGAAAAAAACAGGAATTTGGTCCAAGTTAAAGGCTAACATGTCAAGATACACAGCAATAGATGCGAGTCATAGGAAGTTAGGAAAATAGATAAAAGGAGTGTGTTCCAAACTTTTCAAATAGAGTACATGTAAGAGTGAACATAGCAGTTAAGTCTGGGGTCAGAGAGCTGGACAGAGAAAGGATTAGAATGTAGAAAGTAGGGTCAAATGAGACTAGTGATAGCATAGAGAGTGACATAATTCGTCAGGCAGAAAGACTGGAGAGAATTAGATAAGGCGGAAGAGTTGATAAGATGAAAAGCCCTAGACTTCACCTTTTCAAGGAGAGCTATATGAGTGGAACCACCCCAGATGTGAGGCATACACCATACAAAGGCAAACAACACCCCAATAAAGAGGAAGCAATTCTGAAGGCATCTCAGAACACCTAACCTCTTTGAAGCTTGTTTAGAAAGAAAAGTAATTTGATCTTTCCAAGATCACAAAAAAAAAGAAACACCAAGAATATTAAGGAGAGATAGAGGAACAGAGTTTTTGAGGCATTGAAAACAACAATTATTTTCTCTGCCCTAATTTGAAATACAATACAGATCAGAGATCAGTTGCTCCAAGGCTACCCTCCTTGCATCTATTAAATGCCGTTGGGAGTGGGGAGAGGGGGGGTGTTTCAAATTGAAAATTATAATGAAAATAATTTAATGAAAAATAAAAAAAAAGTGTTGGGGATAGGACAGATCCTTGAGGAACACCACTATTAATAAATTTAAAAGATGAATGTTGGTCATCTACAGCGGCTGTTATAGAATGACAGGAAAGAAAATCAGAGAAGGATAGAATCCAAAAGAGGGAAGTTTGGAAATCAAAGCTTTGTGCCAAATTCTATCAAAAGCTTTCAAGATGTTCGGTGTGAAAGCAAAAGATTCACCGAAATACCAAAGAATGGAGGACCAAGATTCAGAGAATAGAAAGATTATCACCAGTAGAGCATTTTTCACAAAAGTCATACTTATGATCAGAGATAAGATTAGAAGAATTTAGATGTTTTCAAATCTTCCTTCTAAGGATAGATTTTAAAACTTAAGAACAGAGGTTAAAGAAATAGGACTATAGAGTGTTGAGATGGGTCCCCCTATATTGGCACAGGTTGAATTAGCACACATTTCCAGAAAGATGGAAAGGTTGAATTAGAAAGACAAAGACAATAGTTTAACAAAGCAAGGTGCAAGCTCAGAAACATAAGTTTTGAGAACCATGGGAGAGATACCATCAGGAACAATCATCTTAAGAGTTTAGCTCAGAGATAGCATAAGTGACATCTTTGAAAGAAATTACAATTTTAGGCATAAATGAGTTGGAGGGGGCTGGAATAGGAACAGCTCTGGAATCATCTAATATTGAATTAGAGGCAAAAGTTTGAGCAAAGAGTTGTTGTACTGTCAGAAGATAGAAAAAGGAAGAATTAACATTTTTTTTGCAAAATACCAGAAAGGGCATGAGACAGAAGAACCAGAAAGATTATTGCATTTATGACAGAGAAATGAATTACTTTGGATAGTGGATCTTTAATGTTGCTACTAAAAAATTTCCTGCATATCAATCATGAAACTTTTAATATGTTAAGTTAGCCTGCAAATAGTAAGACAAAGTATTTGCTAAAAACAATAATTAAACACATTAAAACTAATTATTAATTTTTAATTTTTACTGAGCCAATATTTATTAAAATTATAAAAGGTAAAGAATTTCTTTAGGTCTTTATAACTGGTTATTGCTATGATAATTTTCACCTACCTATTAAATTTATTTATTTACTGATCAACTGAATTCATTCCAAATTCTAAACCTTGAAGCTTAATTTCACGTTCCATCCTTGAATCTCTTAAAGAATATTTATCTTGGATATTTTCCTTATCTACTACCACTATCAGCTAGGTTTTCTTTAAGCCCTGATGGTAAAGCATTAAAATATTTTCTAAAATAACATATAAATATATTTCAGAATTGAAAGAACAATACATTTCAAAAATTCCTAATTTCAGTGAAGTTAAATTTTGATTTTATATAATTTCTATCTTTCAAATTAAAAACATACATTTTATATTTATTTCATCTATACTGATGTAGAGAAAGGAATAATGGATGAGTAAAACTATCTATATTCAATCTTTATTAATGACTGACATTTAAATTTTCCTAATAATGACTAGGATTTCTTGACTAGTATGAATCATAAGAGAAAATGTCTTGTATACTGGACAACATTTTGAGTCAGATGTTAAATGAATAAGATTTACAGCACTTTTATATTTAGTATCAACAAATGATGATAATATAAGATGAATATGTCAGGTCCAAACAATTTCTGGGTCCATGTTGCAAGTTAATCAGGGAAAGATTCTAAATTTTGGAAACAATTATAGCAACTTTTGAGCCATGCCTAACTTAACTGATTGGGATAGAATTTAAGAACCATAACTATTTTGTATGTGAAGGTTTCAAGTAAATTTTTACCAATATTCAGTCAGTATACTTCATAGAAACAAGAGGGTGAAAAACATAACTATCTTAAAAAATTAAAGGATTGAAGTATGAAAATAGATTTAGAAAATTATGAAAAGTAGATGTAATCTTAATAAATTAATATACAAGTCAACAAGAATGATAAAAATTAATTTAGGTAGATAAGACATAAGAGCCCAAGAAAGCTTTTTTTCGCAGTATTCATAAATTTAAAAGCAAGAATAGAACAAATGATCCAATTAGAATTGATAAATACAGTATCTAGCTAAGCTCTGATAAGGAATAAAATATATTTCAGAGCTTATTTTGCATGTTTTTATGGAGTAAAGATTGGATAAAAGTTTTGAAACAAAGTTCTGGTGTGCAAGCAGTAAATAGGATTACAATATTTGAAATTGGAGTAAAAGAAATTAAACTTTTACTGGACCATATTGGCCGAAGTAAAGATGCAGGTCCTGATAGAGTGAAAGGTAAGATTCTAAAGGAGGGTAGTATCAGTATTGCAAAGTATTGCATTTGATTTTTTAATCATATATTTGATAATGTACATGATGATTGGAAAATTGTTTATAATGTGCCTATTGATAAATCAGTAAGGAAGATTTAGGAAATTATAGGCAAGTTAGCTCAACATTTCTGGTTGTAAAAACTTTGCAAAACTTACTGAAAAATCATATAGAGAAACATTTAGATAAGATATTGTATGACTACCAGCATGGTTTAAGAAAGAGAACATCATTTCAGACTAATCTTTCAGATTTATTGAATACATTATTGATTACATTAATTAGGGAGATCCAGTTGATATTATATATTGAGACCTAAGCAAATCTTTTGATAAGGCTCATGCAAATATCACATTGTGGTATAAATGGAATGGTGCATGGCTGTATTAAAGAGTGGCTGAAGAATAAAAGGCATTACATTACTACCAAATATCAAAACAGATAATGGGAATTATTGAAGAGTAGTATCTCACAGGGTTCAGTATTGAGGCCATTATTGTTCATGTATAAATGACAAAGACTTGGGACTTACATATAAGGTTTCCAAGTTTGCATATGATATCAAAGTGGTTACCACTGTAAGGAATAATGATAGATGTATGAAGATTATATTAAAAGGAAGTAATAAAAGTATAAAGATCTTTTATATACGTTACTTAAAATGAAAGATTTAATTATAATGTGAATAGGGATGGTTGAGTCAATAAACCAAAACCAAATTTAAAAATCTGGGTGTGGTTATAAGCAGTAATCTGAAAGTGTCCAATCAGTATTTGGAAACAAGGAAAAAAAAAAAAAAAAAAAAGGAGGTAACAAAATACTATGGATAATAAATTGTAAAACTGTTTACAACCTTGGGTAAGGCTATAAGCTGTTAGGCCATTATTAGAGTACTGTGCATAAATTTGGGACTCTCATTTAAGAAAGACATATACAGAAAGAGAAAGTACAATATACAGTAACAAGTTTTCTATATTTGACAAAATGGCTTAGGTATAGAATGTTTCTGAGTTTCGATATTTTTTATATCGATATTTTGAAATTTTGATTTTAATCGGTATCTCATTGCAACGTTTTTGTACAGGTTAGACCTGTATTTTATGGCAACTTCAGTAGTTCAGGTTATAATAAGTCGAACTAGGTACGCTAGAAAACTAAATAATAATTATAAAAATAATTAGAATAATATTTGAATAGGCATATCGATGTTTCGATATATCAACAATCAAAACTCAGAAACAATCTACACCTTTACCCTATACCTTTACCTGACAAAATAGACTTTGAAGAGATATTAAAAGAGTTGGATTATAAATTTTAAAATAATTTTGTTACAGGAAATTATCAATTTTGATTTACTTCTAATATTAAAAATAAAATAAATATGTACGTATATAGATAAGGTGTGTATCATGATCAAGCCTAATTGGCACGTTTGTAATTATTTGCAAGAGGTAAAGAGTATAGTCTAATCAAGTATTGAAAAATTTATATATAGCTATACTTTGAGCTTTTGTGAAAGTTTATAATTAGCTTTTATTTTACTGAGAATGGGTATGTTTATTAGTCTAAACATATACTTACTATTTAGTTCATATAGTATAATTTGGCTTATATATTCTGCATGACAAATTTGAATTAACAAATTACGAATATGTTTGAAAAACAAACGATAGGCCCATGTGACTTCCTACCTTTATTTTCTTTAAATTTTTTTTTCTCCTATTTAAATATTTGATTATATGTTTGTAATTTGCATGCATTCTATTAAAATCCCTGATTACACAGATCACACAAAACTAGGACATTATACATTTACTAATATTGTTCCCATTCCAACAAGTTTCAAAACTTTACAACATACTAAATTTTATGATAACACATTTAGGTCTGAAAACAGTTACCAAATTATAGCAATTCAACAAAATAAGTTAGGTTTATATATATATATATATATATATATATATATATATATATATATATATATATATATATATATATATATATATATATATATATATATATATATATATATATATATATATATATATATATATATATACACGATTGCCATATTCCTCAGAAAAGATACATAGTGTAAGGTTCATCCATATTTTGTCATGACACTAACTTTGTTGCAAGTATAACTGAATACAAACCTTACCAATTTGTTTTGTAAACCCCTAAAAGTATCATTGTACAATTCGAAAATAATAACATGATCGAAACTTTGCTTTAATTCAATGGACGAAGTTGTTAAGACCTTTGGGGTTGCGAGTAAAAGTTTGCTATGTTCTTCTTTCTAATTTTATGGGAGTACGAAACTTTGTTGTCTGCAATATTTATAGGACGTTATTTTCGTCTCCTAAATTAAAAATGAATGGAAAATTAAATCTATAATGAAATATTCTGTGGGCTATAATAAAGAAGATTCGATATTGCTAAGCAACTGTAACTTGAAAGAATTTTGGAATATGACAGCTATGATGTTAATATTTTAGTACTAAATATATATATATATATATATTATATATATATATATATATATATATATATATATATATATATATATATATATATATATATATATATATATATATATATATATATATATATATATATATATATATATATATATATATATATATATATATATATATATATATATATATATATATATATATATATATATATATATATATATATATATATATATATATATATATATATATATATATATATATATATATTATATATATATATATATCTATATATTTATTCTTAGATTTTTATGAGGAAGAAACATAATGCAGAATTGTTTGGAAACGAACGCAATACAGGGGAAAATTTATTAAGTTTAAAATAAGAACAGTTCAAGATGTTAATAATAAGATGCCGACAATAAAAAAGAATATAATTTAATAAAAAAAAGACAGAGAAAATTATCATTCTTCAGTTACAATGTAAATATTTGAGCTAATGGATATGGATTTATAGTGCTTAACTCTTTTACGTAATATAGATTTTACACTAATGGGTGTTAAAATAAAGCAATATAACTAAAAATCTGAATTTCCAAAGTTCACAGAACTGTTGTAATGTTATATCATAATCGAACATTTATTTATATGTTTATTTATTTAAAAAAATAAAAAAAACTGATGAACTGTTGGGAATTTCTGTGGCGTGAAACCCCTGAAAACACTTAAGGCAGATAATGTTGCTGCTTTGCCAAAATAAAACCTAATTCTATTAAAATTTAGCCTACAAATTAATAAAATTCTGCACCATTTAAAATTTCTAACATAAAATTCTATCTTAAAGGTTGCTGGTTCGAGTCCAAGAGCAGACATTAATTTCCTATATATAAAAATAGTCTGTGAGAGTTATAGCAGACTAAAAATATAATAATATAATATTATATATATATATATATATATATATAATATATATATATATATATATATATATATATATATATATATATATATATATATATATATATATATATATATATATATATATATATATATACTCATTTTTTATCCAGCTCTCTGACGCGGCTTAATTAATCCTTATGCTCATTCTTTTGCGCAATCTACATAAGTATTATAATACTCTTCCTTTCTCATTTGTTATATACATTATAAAACAGAATATCATGAAGGCTTATTTATTCTGCTATATTAGCAGAAGGGCTATATTATATTCTGCTATATTATCTGCTATGACAGGAGCAAAGATTATCGAATAATTTTATATAAAATATCAAATATCTTATTCAACAAGTTTAATTGTTTTGAAATCTAGAATTTTTACTGTAAAATTTATATTTGCCCTATACTAGAAAAATATTTATTGCTAGATTCATTGTTTTCCTCATGTTTGTAGTCACTTTTCTTTAATAGACTGCTGTGGATATTATTCTAACTTTGCAGAACTTAATTGTTCAACTCGTAGATTTAAGCACATCACAGTACTTGTCTACAAGATTTTTAGCTGGGAGTACAAGATACCCTCCAACCATAAAAATACAAATTCTTATTCACGTATTTCGGTACCCTTTCGACCTAGACTACAAACAGTATAATGGTATGAATCCAATATCCGTAGATTCCACTTTACAGCGATATATTTCACTCGAACAAAAATCTCACAAAGATCTAAGATCTCCTCAGGCACTTCCTCCCATCATATGATAAAGGGAAATAAAGTTATTGCACTCTAAAAATACTTAAAAGTTAAAGGAATCAGAGAAGAGTTTTAAAACCTGATAACTTTGATAATTTAACCACTTACTCATATTTTTAGTCGATTGAAACACAAAGAGGTACTTTTTGAAAGTATTATTTAAAAGACAAGCTACTTTAGTATTTATTTATTATTTTCCACAAGGATGAAATTTTTCATAAGCCAATTGAATAATGGAAATGCGTGTGGCTGGGTAAACTAGACAATCTTCAATAAGACATGCATGATTTGACTAAATTTAAAACAGGTTAAAAATTATCATAATTCGGTTCTTCCTGTGTAAACTTAATCTATGGAATAGACCCACTCTCTTTTTTTTAACATATCCAGGCATTATGAAGTGAACCATAATTTTCTGACTTAATATAACTATATCATCGAAAACAAGATCAAATTGGTAAATTGCATTTCCTAAAGCTCAAGGAAACCTAAAGCATCATATTAGTATTTTACATCTCCTCCTTAAATTGAATCATGTTCGTGAGCTTTTACTTAAAAAATGATTAAGGATGTGATTACGGTCAAATATAAAAATTTAATTCTATATAAGCTGACTGACCTCAGAGAGGAATATAATCATAAAATAATAGAAGGTACCCTGAAGGAAGATAAATCATAAAACATTTGAGGCTGAAGAAATTTTTATTTTATCTACTTGGATTATTTTAGTAACATTAACATTACAATAAAACAAATCGAACAAATTAATGAACTTAAAAAAAATGGCTAACGAAAACTATCACTCTATTGGAGGTTAGACGGGTACAATTTTTATTAAATTTTACTGACAGTTAATATTACACATAATAGTAATACAACATATGACTAAATAATAATAATAATAATATACTATTAGGTATGGTACCTAAGGATCACAATTAATTTCTCTGAGTATTAATACTATCACTTACTTACTGCAGGCAAAAGGGGTAAGACTTATTGTTTACTAATAAATAATCATGCAGCATATATATATATATATATATATATATATATATATATATATATATATATATATATATATATATATATATATATATATATATATATATATATATATATATATATATATATATATATATATATATATATATATATATATATATATATATATATATATATATATATATATATATATATATATATATATATATATATATATATATATATATATATATATATATATATATATATATATATATATATATATATATATATATACCATCAAATTCGAACATATTCCTTAAAAGGAAGTTAACTACCATCATCAGAAAGAAGGTAATAAGAGTCCAGCAAATTGAGTTGTATTTTTAACCTGCCTAAATGGATTTGGGGATAAATGGAGAAGCACATTTGATAGTAAACTCTGCTTCAGTTCAAATCGCTCTATAAGCACTACATCACGGACATGGGTTCGAAACTCTAAACAATCGAACTGAACTTAAAAAGTAATTAGAGAGAAAATAAGTTTTATTAATGTGTGAATGCATGTCTAAAATGTATATGTTGGCTATGTTTGCAGTGATTTGCTAATACTGAAAGTTTAAAATGACAAATTTTCATGTTCGTCCTAGTAGATAAGTTTGGATATGAAATCCAAGCTATTAATGGGCGAATAAAACTCATTACTCACTGGACTAGACTGGATTATATATATATATATATATATATATATATATATATATATATATATATATATATATATATATATATATATATATATATATATATATATATATATATATATATATATATATATATATATATATATATATATATATATATATATATATATATATAAGTATAATATGCGAGAATGTTTGTTATATAATATAATTATAAAATAGTTAAAACGAAAGTCATTAGTTTATTTTGGAATGTAATTAAAAATATTTGGTGAATCAATGTGTCAATAAGGACCAAAAAATTTGCCGAATGTTAAAACATTATTTCCAACTAAAACTTACAAACTGACAGGGGGACTAGGTAAAAAACTCCAGAAAATGGGATCCCACAAAAAAAAAAAAAAAATAAAAAAATAAAGGAAAGTAATAGTTCTTAATATTTTCTATAATTTCCCATAGATTGGAGTAGAATAGGCTATTTGCTTCGTATATAGGTTGTATACTAACCGGAAACTAGGTATAAGGTGACGTTTAGAATTTTTACTAGAACAAAATACTCTTAGAAAAAAATAAATTTGAAAAGAATTAAAATTCTGCTGGAAATTATTACCAACTAAGCAATAATTTATGCAACTTAATTCTTTTAACCACCATACTCTAATTCACAAATAAGCAACGCATTTAATAACTAAACTATAATTTCTCTTTTAAATTACCATATTTTTAGCACCAGCAGTTATTAAATAAAGGAACAAGAGAGACTAAGAAGGTAATACTGTAATTGAACGATTACAATATAATTATCATCTAAGTTTAATTTCTTTAAGTGTGAAAACTAATAAAAACAATATTTACTTTTAATAGGTTTTACATTGGTTATACTCCTATGCACTGCTATTATTTTCCGTATTTGATTGTCAGCGTAACAACATGGTAGACGGACTTGGATGAAATTGTAGTTTTTATTGCACTAAATTAAGCAACTGTTTTCAACCTACTAGGATCAAACTTAGATTATTTAAATGTTACAAATATATATAATAAATTATACTTAAATTAGAAATAAGTTAAATATATAAAATTCTTAAAAAAATAAGTCAACTAATATTTTGTTGCCAAAAAGTAAAAAAAATATAAAGATTATAAAACTAAATATATATGCATAAAGTATAAACAAAATAAAAATATTTAAAACAATAAAGTTAGGAATTTTTAACACCAATCAATTATATATATATATATATATATATATATATATATATATATATATATATATATATATATATATATATATATATATATATATATATATATATATATATATATATATATATATATATATATATATATATATATATATATATATATATATATATATATATATATATATATATATATATATATATATTATATATTAATATATATATTTGTGATGGGACGATTATAGTAAATTTGACGATAACAATGAAATTGAAAAAGTATATTTTAAAAATACTCATTATTTTAATAAATTTAACAATTTTATAATAAGGAAGATTTAATTAAATTGTCTTTTATTTTTTCCTCAAATGTTCAAATACATGTAAATTTAATATATGGTGTAGTACAGGGTGTTCCATTAACTCTCGGTCTTAGATATGCGCTTGTAGATATCAAAGTACTGGTCATAAATTAATAAAATTTGCTAGGTGTATGAGAAGCAAGGTAGGATCATGAGAGTGCAAGAAACTTGTCAAACGTCCAACGTCAGCATATAAGAAATTGAGACTCCCTTCTTTGAAGATGGGATCTTTTCCAAGAGAATTGGCGGCAACATTCCGTAACATGGAAATGGCGATCACTTCCTACATTTGTTGTTATGTTGGCACGATTCTCTCACACCAAGATTTGTTCATGGCAAATTTTATTAACTTATATTTTGATATATATATAAGCGCATATATATGGGACTGAGAGCAAGTGGGATAGTGCATACCCTAAAGTATCTTTAGAACATTGATTTTAAAATCTTTAATATGTGAGAACAAAGATGTACATGACAATTATTAGTATTTTAAATTTAGAGCTTTTAAACTGAGATGCAGAAACAATCTTTTCTAAAATTTCTTGGGTAATTCGATTTCGTCTTGGAGAGTATATTTGGCTCCCCACAACTAAACAGCTTTTCACTTTCAATAGAAGGTGGAGCAGAAATATTTATAAGCGAATATATGTAAATTAATTGTCACAATAATCGGCAGAAAATTGACGATGACGATTTAGAAAAATATTATTATTTTGCCGATGACGATTAATCGTTCCATCACTAATATATATATATAATATATATAAAAATAATAAAAATAATAATATATATAATATATATATATATATATATATATATATATATATATATATATATATATATATATATATATATATATATATATATATATATATATATATATATATATATATATATATATATATATATGCTTTTAGAATGAAACACTATAAGCTCACAGCATCAACCGAGATTCTAAAAGTGTTAAAATAACAATTGCCTCTATTTACAATTAAGGAATAATAACGATCACAATGAAGGTTAAAAATAGAATATATAATACTGACATAAAGAGTAGCTTAAAAGTTTAAAGATTCCTATTTTACTCAGTGGAAGTCTTAGTAAAATCTTTAAATGATTACAGTGAAAAGAGAGCAAAAAATTATTAAATATTTCATTTACTTAGTGATAAATTCGGTGGATGAATTTTTATTTTTTTTTAAAGTATAATTAAATTAATTAAATAAATAAAATAAAGTTTAAGATGGGATATATATATTATATATATATATATATATATATATATATATATATATATATATATATATATATATATATATATATATATATATATATATATATATATATATATATATATATATATATATATATATATATATATATATATGGGGTTGGAATTTTGGACCAGGGGTTGCTAAAAATTTGTAAAAAGAGGTCAAAAGCACTGAAATTTTAGGTTAAGAAAATTAGATATAATATTCATTGACACTAATTTAATTATAAGTAAGGAGTAGAATAGCCAACATTCACTTAAATTAATGATTATATGCATTCAGAAAAAAAAAATTTCAGAAAATTACAGATTTTGTATAATAAAAGTTCCATTTCAATACTGAGGAAGATATGGAAATATGTCCATTGCAGTCTAAAGAGTTAAATATAATAGTTAATAGTGCTAGTTTCATCATTAAAATACTGGTGATAGTAAATTAAGTTTGAAAGACTTCAAGTAACGAGAATTTAAAAATTTTCAGAAACCTAAATCTTCTGGATTCGAATCTTCGTGGGATGTCCTTGCGGACTCCAATGATTCAAAAGCCAGTACAGGACTATGTCCGAATTTAACCGAGTCTGCTCTGACTGAGTTGAATAAATATATGAAAATGAAAAAAATTAACATCAATGAAGACTCCATCGTTTTATGGAAGACAAAAAAGAATGATCTCCCCACAATAGCGAGAGTATATTTGGGCCCACCAGCTAGTTCCAGCGCCAGTAAAAGAGAATTCAAAGTAGGGAAATCAATTAAAAAAATCAAACTATTGCCAAAGAATGCAGAAATGCTACTGTTTTTAAAATACAATCTTAAGGCAATAACATATTCAACATCATTGCCCTATGTTCCTGAACATTTAACTCCATCAAATTCTAAAACTTTTGATGTAAATGTTCAAGAAGATTCTGATAGTGAATATTGATTTAAATGAATGAATTGTTTGTTTCCTTTTTTATGTTGCATTCATTTTGCCCCCCAATATGTAACGAAGGAATAATGGAATTAAAATCTTAATTTTCTTATATTTGTTTGATTTAATCCACCATTAATAAGTATAATTTGAAATTAACCATGGTTTTCCATGATTATTAGCCTGTCCAAGGCCCCGGTCGGTCGATCCACATATATATATATATATATTGAAGGCTACGGCTGGTTTGAAAAATAGTTTACGATTTTAGTTGCCTTTTCGACATCAGTCAAGCATTTTAAATCGTTTGAAGAGCAATTCGTACCTGTTTGAAATATGAACAATAAGCCATACTTCAAACAGGTACAAATCACCTACATATGATTTAAAAGCTTGACAAACGTTTGAAAATTAGTTAACTTTATGCCAAAAGTTTAACCTGACTAGCATCACTAAATTGGGAATATCTTTTGGTAGCAAAAATAGGCATAGATTTTCTGGATTAATCTATAAAAATAGTCATAGATTATTTGCATTAATTTCAAAAACTTTATTACTGTATTTTATTTGACTATTAAGGGCGGAATGTCAACTTAAAACAAAAAAAAATTATAGTAATTATGTTTTTAAAAAAAATAAAAATTTTATAAATAATTTCCTGTATCAAATCATTAAAAATTAATAAACATTTCCTAAATATGATAAAAACTTGAAGTGAAGATAGAATGAAATTTGATACTTAAATAATATTCAAGGTAAATTTAACACTTCTCTATTAAAATTAAATAATACTAATTATATTAATACGTGGTATATTAACATATTTCTTAAAAATTAATTATTACTTTTTTTGACTAGAATCAGATAAAACTGGTTACTGAACAAGACTTAAAAGACTAAAACCATTCTACTTTCTTAAAGAGGACGTGGAATGGTACAACCTTTCAAGATTCCACCATCATTGTCAATAGCAACCACTTCAATAGTAGAGTCATTCGGCCACTTTGAGATTTGAGCCCATGGAAGATGAATAATAGGAGGAGGATTCTTTTCAATGTATTCCCAATGATGAAATGCCATCATTCTCGAGTCTCTCAATTCAACTGCTCGAATGCCATAATTGCTTCGCAACACAGAACTACAATAATAATAATAATAATAATAATAATAATAATAATAATAATAATAATAATAATAATAATAATAATAATAATAATAATAATAATTTTTTCATCTGATTTGTGATAAAGTCTGACTGTTGATTTGATGATAATATTCTGAACTCCCACCTAAAGCCAATAACAACAAGATTTCAGTCAGACTTTATCACAAATCAAAATAACTATCTTCTTCCTTCAATACAAGAGATGGCTACATGACAAATAAATTTTCGGATTGAGAATATCAATATCATTTCAAACCCAGCAAGAATATTTGCCCATCTTCACACGACATATGTTATATCAACTTTATCTAATACCTCCAAATATTTTACAACATTAAATGCATCGCGTAAAGTTCAAAAATTGAAAATTGCGGAGGCATTCTACATTAAGAACCGTAGACCTGATATTAATATAAAATTTAATGAATTATCAATGAAAATTATTATTTGAATTTATTTACATATGCATACTTAAAACAAAACCACACTCATTCTAACTGAAAATACTTCCTTTGAAGATGCCTCAGTACAGAAACAAAACGCGTTAGGAAATTACTATAAATATACTTTTTACTTCTGTTATAGATTATTCTCAAGAATAATTTTATGAAACTAAACAATGTTCAAAAATAACTTTTCAGTTTGGAAATCAAATGTAATAATAATAATAATAATAATAATAATAATAATAATAATAATAATAATAATAATAATAATAATAATAATACTAATAATAATAATATATATATATATATTTTTTTTTTGAGGGGGAGGGGGTTCCTGTAAAGGAGCAGGCACTGCTCACGAAAATGCCGCGATGCTAGTGCGAAATTTCAACACTAGGGCCTGCATCTAGACTGAAAATATCTTCGATAAAGGTTAATTACAACTTATAGAGCAAGTTTATATCCTGTAAGAAGGCTAAACTAAAGTCGGATCGGAAGTGCGGAGATTTAGCCAGAATACGGAGTACAATAAAACATGCAACGTAGTGTCACCAGGAAGGGCATCCTATCAAGAGATGGTTGATTGTGAGTGGCGTATAAACACAGTAGAAATTGCAAGGAGAGTTACCTCTCGACATAAGGTACCCGTGAGAATAATAATAATAATAATAATAATAATAATAATACATAAGGCACACCGAAACAAAGAAAAAGTAAAATGTTAAAAGTACCAGTTCCATATCGCAAAATTATAATGACCCTAATAACTCTTCAATAATAATAATAATAATAATAAATTTAAAAAAAATAATAAACAACAATTTGAGCTCAGTTCCATCTTATCTTTCTTTTGTATTTATTAGATAATTTTAATATAAATATCAATACCACATTTAGTGCACTGAGAGAAAAAAAAACAAGAATGAATAAATGTTATCATCACAAACACTACACTGCCTATTAAAAAACATAAATATAAGCTATGACTTGTAGAATACTCAAAATGTCAAGAAGAGTGAGCATGAGTTTTCTGTTTACTTTACTGCTGAGAAAATAGTTTATAATTGTAATTATTCCTTCATAGTTATGTTACTAAGCTAGTGAATAATAGCTTTTTATGAGTATTTCTCAACAAATATGGTACTAATGATATTAGAGATATTAATATTTAAGCTTGGTAAGCTTTTGAATAGTATGTAAAAAAAAAAAAAAAAAAAAAAGAGCAAGACAACGTATGTGAACATATTTATATAATACAATGACTTTTAAATTTCTAAAAATTAATCCCGTAATATTGATTAGCTAAAGAAATGCAGATAATACTGCCAAAATAATTTTCAAGTATATAAAATAAAATAAAATAATGCCTTACCCTTTTAATTCAGGAGCTGCTCCATCAGGACTTCCATTTATCCATCTAAAATAATAGTTTTAAAAATTTAAGATTTGGTATAAGTTACTTGAACAATTCATTAAAATTTTAAAATTAAAGACAAAAAGTGGCAACATATGAAAATAAAACTACTTTACAATCGGCATGTCACATACCCTACCCTAAGAAAACAGATTTTACACTAGAAAGTACTAAAAACTGGATTTCATTTACTGGTTAGTTGGGATAAAAAACTATAACTTTCAGCTCGTGGATGCATTAGAATAAAATTTGACATTCCTAACAGGCTATTTTATTATTCAGTACGAAGAACAGAGTGTGTTCAGAATATGTTGAATACGCAAATCAACTTATATCTAATTAAGGGTAACAATACAAGATTATGGAAAAATAAAGTTATATGCAATTATATATTATAAATTTTTTTTTTTCTTAAAGAAATAATAGGTTTGATGTACAAAAGTATGGTAGGAAGGCATATCAAAGGTCACACTACAACTCTGTGTCAAATAATTTTAAAAAGAACTTTACAAGGGACGAGAAGAAAATGTAGTAAATAATACCCCCCCGAGATGAATCTTTCTTTTTGCTATAAAATAAGAATAATTGCCAACAAAATTGCTTTAATAAAAGTTGTGTGATAGTATGAATACAAGGTTAAACTAACATATTTTTATCAGAAAGGGAACATCTCAACATCAATTTCAAACTAAGAAAGCCTTGATGACATCAATTTTTAAATGGTTGGGCGATTATCAATAAAATACTCCAACAATAATTAAAATTTAAGAAATAAGAAACTACGCTTCATAATAAATGAAAAAATAGTAAAAACAATAAATGACAAATTTACAAACCTAAAATATCAAAGAAATATCTCAAATACTTACTTGTGATAGGCCAAAATAACTGCATTTGATCTTGCCCAAAATGCTCGACAGGCAATTTGCTTTCCAACAAACGAATCGATTATTTTATTATTATCATTAGCAAAGTTTGCATCCAGTGTAGAACTGCTGAGGGATTTTGATGAATTTATCTTAAACTGCATTATTGGAGTTTTAAAGAAAGAAATAGACTCAGAAGATGGATTAGGGCTCTTGGGTGCAAATTCTACCTTTTTTATATTTTGGCTTAAACAGGAATGCTCAAATATTTCAAAACATGGACTAGTTGGACTATTAATGTTATTCATGGACTTGTAATGCTTCAGACTAGATTCATAATTTCGCACTGAAAAGGATGGACTATAAACAGCTGATGTAGCCATACGGTCTTTGAGAGGTTCAACTACCATGCTAATATTTTCCACACTTTTCTTCCTAATAAAATCAGTGGTGAAAGTCATGGAATTCTTTATCAATGAACTAGGAATACTTGGCTTTGTTAAATTCCTGAAAACAGAAAATGAATATTTGTTACTACTTTTGAATGATGGGAAAAAAAAAGCAGATAAATAGATACCACTGAATGTTAGTATTAAGATGTACGGCAATAATAATAATAATAATAATAATAATAATAATAATAATAATAATAATAATAATAATAATAATAATAATAATAATAATAATAATAATAATAATAATAATAATAATAATAACAATAATAATAAAAGAGATTAATGAAATTTTACCAATGATAAAAGAAAACTAAAATGGCGGGAGTAATAAAAAGATAATATTTGTTATTAAGTAACATGACAAAAGTTAAAATAGAGCTCTAGCAGCAAGCGCATTTAATATAAGCACATGATAAATTATAACAATCTCAATGAAGTTAATATAAAAATAGGCACCAAAATTACAACCAGTAAAGGAAAACTAAAAAAATAATAATAATACCTAAATGAAAAAGGATCTTTGATATTTTACATACTTATATTGAGTGTTTGAGGTTACACCACTGTTTACATGCGTAACAGTAAAGTACAGATGAAAATCTTCAAATCCTCTTGACATTATACCATCTGCAGTGTGTCCTAGATCAAAAGTATGACCAAGCTCATGTAAAACTGAACCTAAATGAGTTCCATAACATGCTCCATAAGTTCCCCTTGAAAATTATGATATATATATATATATATATATATATATATATATATATATATATATATATATATATATATATATATATATATATATATATATATATATATATATATATATATATATATATATATATATATATATATGGTGGGGGACACTCATTTCTTTTTGATACATCATACCACTATAAACAGAATAAACACCTTAGATAGCATTAACATATTACCAAGTCAGCATCCAGGATATTTCATATATTTTGCTTTGCTGTCCTAATGAAAAAGGACAGTGTGTGATCAAAAAGTATTCTTTATTTATTGCTATTCAAAGATAATATAAAATTATAGTGACATTATTAAATAGCCAAAAAGTCACTAAATCAATATCTACCATCAAAAGTGTATTAATGCAAAATACTATGAACATATTTTAATACATATCAAACATAACTTATAAATGATAAACCAAATGAACATCCTTCTGTAATTTTGTTGATATCAAAATATCCTATAATAATGCTCTATAAGATAAATTTAGGAAAAAATAACAGCAAACCTGAATGAATTTGAATTAGCAACTGCAGAAATTATTAGACATTATAAGGGTGACAATTTAAAACCTCAAAAAAATAAAATAAAAAAAACTCAAGTGAAATAAGTAAGAAAACCTTCAGAACTCTCACTTAAAAAAAATAAAATATATAACCATTTATTATCCTTTTAAACTTTATTTTACTTAATACAAATTTTCCACCCAATATGTTGACAATCAAGCAAAATTTAAATTCTAGAAATATTTAAAATAAATTATTTCCCATCAAAAAAACTGTTTATTGATATAAAATATGTAAATCTTGTTACTCAGTCTTAGTACAATGAAATAAACAATCTTTACTCAAAATTCTTAACTTTTCTTTTATTTCACTGTATTGACATTACCTGATAATTTGATTTGTGAAGACTATTTTTAAAGTGCATCTTTGAAGCTCTATTAAACTATATTAAAAGCAAACTGAAAAATCAAAGTTTTAAGAATTAAAAGAAAACAGAAAAACTATTAATATAGTTTAAAAATTATAAGATCCAATATACATAGAGATGGAAACACAAAACCACCATTTCATTTTCTTCATCTACAAACCTGAAAATTTGTAACTTACACTACTGCTAAACTAATTTAAAAACAATAATAATAATAATAATAATAATAATAATAATAATAATAATAATAATAATGATAATATTAAAAAAGTCATATATATATATATATATATATATATATATATATATATATATATATATATATATATATATATATATATATATATATATATATATATATATTATATATATATATATATATATATATATATATATATATTACATTTTTTTCTTGCAAGAAGTTATTACTATACAGAAAATAAGGTTGTTAAATATCACAATGATAGGATAAGCATATGTGCTGAACAATAGACTAAATTTTAATTTTTAATTGGACTTACCTCCTTGCACTAAAATCCATTAAAGCCTGAGTATCAATTTTCTTCTCAGAACTTAAATTCTTCATGATGTCATTAATATTAGATGCATACGCATAAAGGGCACCTGTACCAACCAAAGCAAGTCCTCCACCACCCAAAGATACATGACCTTTAGTCAGGCTAAGAACCTGTCTTTCATTTTCAATTTTCATTTTCTGAGGGTTCATAAATCTTGTTCCACAAAAAAATGCCAAGTATTTACATGACCTGCTAGCTAAAGGTGATGACAAAATTTGAATAGCAATATTTTCCCACAGCTTTTCTTCTGGAAATTTGTGAGATTCTTCAATGGTTAAAGGAATCTGAATTATAAATACCTTTGGCATTCCTTGCTTGGTCATCTCAAGCTGAAATGTTTTCCTCCCAAGACCTTCTGAGCTGAGAGTTTCAGCCAAAAATGTTTGCATGAGAAGTGCTCCTATTTGAATTCGTTTTACTGCTTCATTGGCATCTCTTATCATCTCTGGAGGACCTTGAAATTTTTCTTCATTAAGACATGTAATATAAAGGAGACGAACAGATCTTGAATGAGATGGAGGATTATAGTATATTGTTTTAGAAGTGCTTGCATTACCACATTGCACTTCAATAACATTTTTCCCACATTTTAGAAAAACAAAAGCATTAAATGAATTGTTTACAACAGTGTACGTGCAATAGTTTTCATTATCTTCATTTAAATTTCTGACAAATCCTTCTTTTTCCCCATTTGGAGTTCCAGATATACGTAAAAGACATAAAGGATAAGAAAGCGATTCTTCATCCTGAATATTAATTATCTGAAGCATTTCTAGTATAATTTTCACACAGTTAACACTGCAATATTTAAAAATATGCAAGAATGACTATCATATTGTATTAAAAAAAATTAGTAAATCCTGAAATAATAAAAAAAAAATTTAAATTAAAACCTTAAAACTACAATGGATATTTACAAAAATTTATTTTAAATTATTGTTTCTCATTATTATAATTTAAAGTGAAAACTTTAGTAACTAAATTCTACAGCACTCAAATTCATTATTTACTAATTATTTATAGTTTTAAAACATCCAAGTCTAGAAGTCTTTTGGAAAACTTTTCAGTGAATAATAATAAAAAATATTGAGTAATGTTACACAAACATTTATAAAACAATGATAAAATAAATTAAAAAGCAAACCTAAGTATTAGAAGTATCATTAATTGTTGAAAACTTTTTAATAAAATTGAACTGTCAATTGAAATATTTAAAACTCATCTAATGCAAATCATTTTATTCCTACCTTCCTTCCACGGTTAAATGTAAGTAATACAAATGAATGATAGTAACATTGATTTAAAATTGTGAAAATAGCATTAATTTATGTAGAAGTTGCAATATTGAAAAAATTGTTTTATAATAGCAATCAATTCTGCTAGTTAAAATTGTGTTGTCAGGATGGTAGTAACATGTTATGTAAATTAATACTGATTTAACTGATGGATTTTAGAGGTGAAGCCAGGAAAAAAAAAAAAAAAAATATATATATATATATATATATATATATATATATATATATATATATATATATATATATATATATATATATATATATATATATATATATATATATATATATATATATATATATATACAGTGGAACTCCACTATTCGTCATTAATCCGTTCCTGAGGGGATGACGAATATCGAAAAAGACGAATATCGAATAATTTTTTCCCATAGGAATTAACTAAAAATGGATTAATTCGTTCCCAGCCTCGAATTTTGCCTATCTATTCTTTAACAAAAAAAAATATTTCAATCTAGAATCGATCTCCGAAATCATTTCAAACACTGTACAATTTAACTACAGTACATATTAAACAGCGTACTGCCATAAATAATACGTAATATCCACTGTGTAGGCCTACATAAACGCTAAACACAAAATTTTAAAAAGAAATTTACCTTTTGGATGAGAAAAACAATGATTGTTATTAAGAGTTTTTATTTTTAAGGTTATAGGCTTTCGTAGGTAGGACGAATATTGATTTTTCGACGAATATCGGAAAAAAAATTACAGGGCGAATATCGGAAAAGACGAATACTGGAGGGGACGAATAATGGAGTTCCACTGTATATATATATATATATATATATATATATATATATATATATATATATATATATATATATATATATATATATATATATATATATATATATATATATATATATATATATATTGATTTATTATTTTATACACAGTTTTATTTTCTGAGAGTAAAAATTATTTCCAATTGATACACTTTGAATTTTTAACTTAAAATTGTTTAGGACTATTTTGTTTAAATTTTTGATTTTAAATTTATTTTAGTTTTAAAATTTAAGTTTCAAATGTAAATATTATTTGCTTTTCACTTTGTTTTCTTGTTTGCTTTTTTTTGTTTGTCTGTTTGTCTGATTGTTGATTTTTTTATGTCTGTTTTCTTGTTTGTTCGTCTGTCCTATTTTAATCGTGATTGTTGTGTGTAGAATGGTGGGAGTGAGAAGGTGTGGGTTCTCTATACACTTCAACAATGTCCATGGCTTACTTTCTAATTTGGCTTCTGTGAAATACCACCTCTCAAACTCTCATCCAAATCTTTTGCTCATGTCTGAGCCCCAGATATCTAAGAATTCCTCTTCAAACTTTTTTAATATATCCAACTATAACTTATTTCATAATTTCCGATCTAAGGGTGGAGTTTGTACTTATGTAAACACTAATACTCTGGAAACACGTCTTGTAAATCTTGAATCTCCTAACTTTGATGTTCTGTAGCTTAAAATCTTTCTTTCTACCACTACTTTAATCTTATGTTTCTGCTACTGTTCTACCAATAGAACAGATTTTTCTACCTTTTTTGAATGTACATAACTACTTCTCATGAGACTGTTACATCTTCACATCCAAATACTGAGGTCCTCTATTTAGGGGATTTCAATGTACATAACACTGAATGGTTGGGTTCCTCTCATACTGTTTCAGGAGGGGAGGATTCCAAATAATTCAGCATTCTCAACAATCTGGAGTAACTAATTAAAAAAACCAACACACATTATGGAACTTCCTAACCAATTCTTAAATACTAGACTTATGCTTCACTACTAGTCTTTTTCTCTATAAATACGCTGTCTTCGCACCTATTGGTAAATCTGACCACAACCTAATTATTCTTAATTTTTAAGCTTTCTCTCCAACTGCTCCACCCTGCCCTAAGCATATCTTCTGTCACTTTGATCAGACTGGCTGAGGGGTTTTGCACTGCTTCTATGCTAACTATTCTTGGATGGACTAATTTGTCTCTGAAGATGTTTAGGTTTCTTCCAATAAAGTGGGGGGATGTAATTGTTGATGAGATGAGCAGGTTCATCCCTTCTTCATCTAAATCTTTCTCTCCTCAAAATCCACAAGTTTGATTGCACTTGTAATCATGACATATATGTTAGAGACATGGCGTATTAAAAATGGAAAAAATCTCCTTCTCCTATCACTCTTGCTAGTTTTCATTCAGCTCGGAATCATTGTTGGGATATTCTTCGATGAGCAAAGCAGGGCTTCACTAAATGAAGGTGTGCTGAGCTCCTAAATTCTCCTACTGATAAATCTTTCTGGCCTCTTGCCAGAAACATCTTTAACAACTTCTGTAAATTTTCCTTTCCTCCTCTTATTCACTTTGATGGTTCTGTTGATAACACTCCAACTGAAAAGGCTAATCTCTTCGGCCTCCTGTTCTCTTCTAATTCCACCCAGGATGACTCTGGCAATCCTCCTCTTACTACTTCTCCTCTCAGATGTCCCATGCTGTTACTTATGATTACATTTGATCAGGTGCATGGGCTTCTGAAATCTATGAAAGTTAGGAAGGCAAGCGGCCCAGATGGCATTCTTCCCAGAGTTTTAAGGGAGTGTGCCTCTGGGCTAGTTCCATCCATCATTCAACTTTTCTGTGTCTCAATACTTGTACTTTTCCTCAGCATTGGAAGCGCACATTAGTTCAACCTATTCCGAAAAAAGGTAGCCAGTCTGATCCTTCTAACTATCACCCTATAGCTCTCACTTATATTCTGTCTAAGATCTTTGAAACCCTTCTCAACTCTCTCTCTTTTCTTTCTAATCATCAGTATGGCTTTCAGAGCTCGAGGTCTACTGATGATATACTTTCCTATCTTACAGATCTATGGTCTTCTGTCCTTAGGGATCACAGGGAGACTTGAGTGGTGGCGCTTTACATATCTAAGGCATTTGACCGTGTGTGGCATGTGCCACTGCTCCCCAAGCTCCCCTCCTTCTCTTTGCATACTTATGTCTAGCTTTCTTTCTAATCATTCCATTTCAGCTGTTGTTGATAGGGCAACTTCTTCTTCCTTTTCTGTCAACAGTGGTGTTCCTTAGGGTTCTGTCTTGTCTCCTACTCTATTCCCACTATTCATTAATGATCTCAGTTGCTCATCTAACCTATCCATTCATATGCCAATAACCCGAACCTCCATTCTTCTACTCATTTCAAATCTACTCCTTCTAATCCCATCTTCATCTTTATTATTACATTCTTGAAGATCTGGATAGAATTTCTCAGTTGGGTCGTCCCAACCTTTAAAAACTCAACTTCTAGAAATCTCCCTCTCAAAGACACCTAACTTTTCTATTTCTTTCAATGGTTCTCCTCTCTCTCCTGTTGACAAAAATATTCTTGGCCTTTACATAAGCAAAAAAATGTCTTGGAAACCTCACATCACAATGGTTGCTAGGGCGGCCTCAGAGAAGCTGGGAGTTCTGTTAAGGCTGCGAAAAGTTTTTCCTTCTTCGCAGTTACTCCAATTATACAAGGGCTTCATCTGCCCTTGTATGGAGCACTGCTCTCATATCTGAGGTGGCTCAGGTTTCACCCATCTTTTGGATAGGGTTGAGTCAAAAGCAAAAACTTATAAACTGTTCTGCTCTTACAGATCCACTTGACTCTTTATCCATGCAATGTGACATTGGTTCCCTGTCTCTTTTCTATAAGAATTATAATGTCAAATGCTCAAGGGAACTGTCCACTCACATACCTCCACCTTTACAGTGTCCTCATAGCACAAGGGGTGCATTGTCTGCACACATTTTGCACGTAGATATAGGCAACTCGAGGCTTGTTTGCTGTGGTACTGACTCCTTTCCAGCCACCTGTTTTGTGGAATTCTCTCCCATCTTCTGTGTTTCCTGCTGAATTTAATCTCAATTACTTTAAAGCCCATGTCTATGCTCACCTATGAAATTTGAGTTTGGTGAGGCTTGTAGATTGTTTTATCTTTTTTATTGCTTTCCCCCTCCTTGAATAGGGATCTGCCCATGAGCAGTGGTATATATATATATATATATATATATATATATATATATATATATATATATATATATATATATATATATATATATATATATATAATATATATATATATATATATATATATATATATATATATATATATATATATATATATATATATATATATATATTATATATATATAAAAATATATATAAAAATATTATATATATATAGTATAAATGATGGAGGTACAAATTTTTTCCTATGCAGCCTACCAACAAATAGGAAATGATTGTATAATCCTTTGCAGTTCGCTGATAAATGGAAACAAATCATTAAGATCATTTCCTTTATATAGGTAGGTTAAAAGAGTGGAAAAAAAATTGTAGTTCCATTTATTTACTCCATATTATATATATATATATATATATATATATATATATATATATATATATATATATATATATATATATATATATATATATATATATATATATATATTATATATATCACCAGCACTCGTAGGCCGGGGGCATGGGAGGCTCTACCCTCTATAGACAAATGATTGTGTGCCATGTATTTACATTTTTACTGCTGTACTATAATAATATTTAAGTTAATGTAACCTTTTTTTTTTAAAATATGCTTATTATTCATGCATATTATTATAATACAAAATGCAAATGCATGTCACATGATCATTTATCTAAGGGGACTCTGCACCCTGTACCCCCAACCCATGAGTGCTGGTGATAATATATATATATATATATATATATATATATATATTATATATATATATATATATATATATATATATATATATATATATATATAATATATATATATTATTATAATGGTAATAAATAAGAATGAAACTACAATTTTTTTTTATACTTGATCAACCTACCTACATAGAGGAAATGATTGTAATATAATTTTTTTTTCAGTTTATCAGCAAACAGCAAAAGATATTATGCGATCATTTCCTCTACATAGTAGGCTGCGTAGAAAAAAATTTGTACTTCCATTCTTATTTATTACCTTATTTTTAATATAGTCTTGAATCCGATTTAGTACATTATAAGAAAAGACTGTGAAAGAATAATGTCTCCAAATAGGACAAATGAATATGTGACAGATGAAATGCTACACTATATTGGAAACGAAAATTTGAATCATTTTAATTTTTTTTTTTTTTTACAAAAACCATTGCTGTTTACTTAAATGAAAGAAAATATATATTACTATCATTTCATCTACATAGGCTGAGTAGAAAAAAAATTAGAGTTCCATTCTTATTTATTACCCTATTTTTTTTTTTTTTTATATTCTTATGCTGATAATCACACCCAAATCTTTTCCTTTATCCACAGACTCAAGCAATCCTCATACATTTCATAATTATAATTCTTATTAGAATAGCTCAGCATAAAACCTTGGGGAACATTAATCTTTACCAACTTCAATGATACATGCTACCGAACAAAATATCATAGCCTAATTAATTAATTTAAGAATGAAATATTCCTTTTCTGTTCAGCACATCAAAATTGATTCAAAAACGGTTTCATATCTAAGTTTGGATGGTTCCTAAAGAAGTTTTCCTAAAATTAATTATAATTTCGATTATATACTTAACGTACTTGGGGTTTACTTCGGGTTTGATGGGCTCATGGAAGTACAGTCCCCTACCCATGATCATTTTCCTTCAGAAGATAGGTATTAGATTCTATGAAGTTCACCAGTGTGGAAGAGATTATATACTTAAATTA
>SEYY01002494.1:70000-77500 GCA_009176605.1 Armadillidium nasatum
GCGTTGAAAGGTAAGAATAGTTATATTTGAAAGGGAATTGTGGTGGGCACCACCTCACGAAAGTGGGAAAGGTGATAGTGAAATATATATATATATATATATATATATATATATATATATATATATATATATATATATATATATATATATATATATATATATATATATATATATATATATATATATATATATATATATATATATATATATATATATATATATATATATTATATAATTAACATCCGCATCCGCATCCGCATCCGCATCCTCATCAAAATTAACATCCGCATCCGCATCCGCATCCTCATCAAAATTAACATCCGCATCCATGCGATCCGCATCCGCATCCGAACTTTTCGAAAATTCAAAATCCGCATCCGCATCCGCATCCGCACTTTCAAAAATTCAACATCCGCATCCGCATCCGCATCCGCACTTCTCCAAAAATTCATCCGCATCCGCAAATTGGAAAATTTCATCCGATCCATCACTAATATATATATATATATATATATATATATATATATATATATATATATATATATATAATATATATATATATATATATATATATATATATATATATATATATATATATATATATATATATGTCTTAGGTGTAGATTGTTTCTGACCTTCGATATTTTTTATATCGATATTTTTTATGTCGATATTTTATTTTAATCGATACTTTTATACCTAACGAATTTCAATTTACCTTTGACTGTTCAAGATATAAGTGTAATTTGTTCTTTTCAGTTCAGATACCTTAAATTTTGGTTATGTTATAAACTATAAGTACATTAAAATTATTATTATTATTTAGGTTAAATTGCGGCATCTTCGGTAGTTCAGGTTATGATAAGTCGAATTAGGTTCTGCTAGAAAAGTAAGTAATAATAATTGTGTGTATGTCTAGTGTAATAGTACCTCTGGCAACGTTCTTGTTTACGTTAGGCTTCTCCGATATTTTCGATTATCGATATTTTCGGACAATCGAAAGTCAGAAACAATCTACACCTTTACCTATAAAGTGATTATTTTAACGCTAGTGCTTAAGAAAATATCTGAATATTACTTTAAATAAAAATTTTTTTTAAAAAAATACTTTTTTAACAAGAAGTTTAGATTTTAGTCAAAACAATTTGAATTTAGTCAAAACAAGATGAATTTTGGCACGAGGGCTTTACTAAAAAAAGTGATTTGTCAATTTAATTTAGTGTTATTTTTAAGCTATAGCATGCTTATTTAATTGTCAAATAACACAAATATTTTGTAAATTATGATTTATTTAAAATTACACTGCTAAACACTTTAATATTACATTTATTTCAACAACATAAAAATGGAAGCTACTTCCAATAAATATACAGAATTTCTGCAGATATTATGGGAAGCGACATCTTGCGGTTATAACTACAACCACAGTTTACAAATATGACGTCATCAACAAGCGTTGAATTTAGGAAAGTATTTTTTTTTTTTTTTTTCAATAGAAATTCTAAGGTTTAATTAATTTAGTGAAGGAATATTAAATAGTATATAAAGTTAATTAAACTATATTTCACTCTGAAAAAGTAGTAGAAACTTTTTTTTTTGATATTTAGTTTAAAGTTTGGAAGTGGCAGATGTGAATTGCATTAAATGAAGTGAAACTTTATTTCAAAATTGTATATTTAATAGGTATTTTTCTTTTATATTACATAGTTTTTATGAAATTTTAATATCTAATTGGAAAGTTTGTATAAATTTAATGCAGGAAAAAAATACAAGTTATGAGAATATAGAGATGGATTACTTTTCCGTCCACGGGATTAGTTTAAAATGCAAATTCCCTCTTTGAAGGATTCTCCTCCAGTTAGGTGAAACAGACGCAAATTCGCGACAGTCTAAATTCACGACATTTTTTGTCGACCATTATTCTTTTCAATTTAAAGTAGTCTATGATTTGGCCATACGTGAAAAAAATGTCAATTGTTGGGCGAAAATAAATTTTTTTTTTATCGATACAATATACTATTTTAGTTTTTATTGATATGTAAGCCTATTTTTTTTTTTTTTATTGTTATAATTATTATAAATATATTATTTTAGTCTTTATCGATATGTAAGCTTATTATTGTTTTTTTTTTTTTATTGGATATTATTAGTTAAGAAAGGAATTACGAAGTTTTCCTACTCAGCCTACCTACGTATAGGAAATGATCTTAATTTGAATTTTTTTTTCGGTTTATCAGCGAACGGCAAAGGATTTTGTAAGGGAAAAAAGAAAAACACTTAATTAAAGAAAAAAAATCCAAAAAATTTAAATGATTTTTTATTTTTTTATTTTTTTTATGGCGTATCATTTCGTCTGCCGCTAATTCGATTGTCCTATTCAAAGACATATTGTCCTTTCACTGTCTTTTTTTTTACAATGTTGCTAAATCGGATTCAAGACTATGTAAAAAAATCAAATTATATATATATATATATATATATATATATATATATATATATATATATATATATATATATATATATATATATATATATATATATATATATATATATATATATATATATATATATATATACGGAAAATTTTATCACCAGCACTCACGGGTCTGGTGGTATGGGGGGCTGAGCCCCCTGTAGACAAACGTTCCTGTGCCATGCATTTGCATCTTTTATTATAATAATATGCATGAATAATAAGAAGCATATTTCAAGAAAAGATTAATTTAACTTAAATATTATTGCAGTACAGCAATGAAAACCAAAATGCATGGCACACGATCATTTGTCT
Organism: Armadillidium nasatum; assembly: GCA_009176605.1. Lineage (NCBI taxonomy): Eukaryota > Metazoa > Arthropoda > Malacostraca > Isopoda > Armadillidiidae > Armadillidium > Armadillidium nasatum. The sequence continues at coordinate 72,789 of SEYY01002494.1, forward strand.
ACTGGGGGCTCTACTCCCGTACCCCCCGATCCGTGAGTGCTGGGGATAAAATTTTCACTTTATATATATATATATATATATATATATATATATATATATATATATATATATATATATATATATATATATATATATATATATATATATATATATATATATAATAATTTAATTTTTTTTTATATATAGTATTGAATCCGATTTAGGAACATTGTAAAAAAAGACAGCGAAAGAACAAAACTGTCTTTGAATTGAATAGGACAGTCGAATTATCGGCAGACGAAATGATACGTCATATTGAAAAAAGAGCAAATTTTAATCATTTGATTTTTTTTTATTTATTTTATTTATTTTTTTTTGTAATTTAATTAAATGGTTTTTTTTTCTTACAAAATCCTTTGCCGTTCGCTAATAAACCGAAAAAAAAAATTTCATGTTACGATCATTTCCTCTACGTAATAGGCTGAGTAGGAAAAAAATCCGGTTTCATTTTTAATTATTACCTCTTATTGTAATTATTATTATTATTATATTATTATTATTACATTACATTTGTAGGATATATACCTTGTAATATTGAAACCTTTTCTGAAGTCGCGCACTTGGGCACTTAATTAAACACTCATTAGTCTGTGGGTCTGAAAAGTAGCGCAGTTGAACTTTCTCACTACTTTTATATCAAGTCGCGCAGTTGCGCTTGCGCGCTACCAACTATAAAATTATATATATATATATATATATATATATATATATATATATATATATATATATATATATATATATATATATATATATATATATATATATATATATATATATATATATATATATATATATATATATATATATATATATATATATATATATATATAATATATATATATATATATATATATATTCTCACATCCTTTCCTACAATCGTGGGGCGGTGTCTACAACAGGCCATATTCATTTCCCACACTCACCCCCTCACCAATCTTTTCCACTCACTCCTATCCTCCGTCAACCGCATACCCTCCTCCAAGCTCATCTATCTATCCCTCAGTAACTCCTTGACCCCACTCTTCAACCTCCCCTCGGTCTCCCCCTAAATCTCACTCCCTCCACTTCTGATACAAATACCTTTTTTTTTGCTATTCTCTCCTCATTCATCCTTCAAGCATGACTAAACCACCTCAGCATGTTCTGATTTATCTCTCCCAACCATACTCCTTCTCCAGTCACACATCTCCCTTTTTCAAACATTCCTGATTCTATTCCTTCTGTCTACACCACACACCACCCTCAGACCCTTCATTTCGAAAACTTCAACCTTTTTTCTTTTCCTCGCATTCAATCTCCATATTTCGCTCCCATACATAACAACCGGTATACAGCATCTCTCAAACTTTCTCACCTTCACCTCTCTTGGTAACCTTTCTCTACTCCAAATATTCCTCAAACCTCCCAACACCTTTTCCCTTTCTCTTATTCTATGCTCCACTTCCTCACCTTCACTACCATTTCCCTCTCCAAAATCACCCCCAGATATTTAAATGAATTAACCCACTCGAATTTCTCACTCCCTACTTTAATTTGCATTTCATCTCTCTCATCCACATCCCTCTCCCCTCCCTCCCCTCCCCTTTTTTCATCCACAATACTTTACTCTTACCCGCCTTTACCCTTAAGCCCAATTCGTCACACCCTTTTACAAACTCTTAAATAAGTACAGTCGTGAACAGAAGTTCGTTCCTATTAAGCTGGAAATAAATATTTATATAAAATGGAGATCATCTCAGATTCAGCCAATCACAGTTCAATTAAGCCCCTCTCAATGTTTTTATTCTCTTTTTATTCAAAATAGAGCCTTTATGAAATGATCTCCATTTTATATAAATATTTATTTCCAACTTAATAGGAACGAACTTCTGTTCACGACTGTACCTTCAAACTCCCATGTTTCCACGCCAAAAGTACAACATCATCTACATGCAACAACAAATTTATATCCCACACACTCTGTTGATCCATCATTCTCACCCCTCTACCTTCCCTTTCCATCATTTTCACCATATTGTCAATAAATAAATTAAACATCCCAGGAAACATTACACAACTCTGCCTCAATCCATTATTCACATAAAAACTCTGTCTCCATTCTATTTACACTCACACGCTCTCTACTATTTCTATAAAATGCCTCTATACTCTCCATTGCCTTCTCCTAAATTTCATACTCTCTCATAACCTCTCACAGTTTACTCTTGTCCACCCTATCGGAATCATTTTCCAGATCCATAAAACACATAAACAAATCCTTCCTTTTATCTCTACTCTTCTCCTCAATCATTTTTAAAGTGAAAACCTGATCCATACGCCCCATTCCTTCCCTATAAAAACCCCTGTTCCTCTCCCATCAACCCTTCAATCTCTTATACCCTTATAACTCTCACACTCAAATTTATCACCCTTTCCTTTATACAGAGTGACCTTCACACTCATTTTGCCGATCTTGAGATACCTTTCCCATTACCCAATATTAATTAAACAATCTTACCCAACCATTACCACACTCTCTCCTTCCCACTTTCCTTCAACATCTCCCCACTTATTCCACCCTAACCAGCCGATTTACCCTTTTCTCTTTCCTCAATGCTTTACTTATTTCTTGTACTGATATATATATATATATATATATATATATATATATATATATATATATATATATATATATATATATATATATATATATATATATATATATATATATATATATATATATATATATAAGGCTTGAAAGTTCTCCAATATGCAAGAAAATCTCATTTCTTCCATCTTGATATAAGTGTTCAAGTATATATATATATATATATATATATATATATATATATATATATATATATATATATATATATATATATATATATATATATATATATATATATATATATATATATATATATATAGGCTCGAAAGTTCTCCAATATGCAAGAAAATCTCTTTTCTTCCATCTTGATATAAGTGTTCAAGTAATATATATATATATATATATATATATATATATATATATATATATATATATATATATATATATATATATATATATATATATATATATATATATATATAAAGTCATTGTTTGAATAAAATAAAACAAGGCTAACGCTTGAAAGTCTAATTTCTTCCTTCTGTTTCCTAAATGATAATTTTTATTTTTCCTTCTTTTGAAAGAACAGATGGAGAGAATTCCCTTTTCATTCTTAATTTAACAAATAAATAATTTTAATCCATTATTCAAGGCTAAAATAATTTTAAAAAACGCACTTTTCCGGTTATCTATCTATCTATCTATCTATCTATCTATCTAAATATCTATACATTTACGTATCTATCTTTCTACCCTATCTATCTATCTATCTATCTATCTATCTATCTATCTATCTATCTATCTATATATATATATATATATATATATATATATATATATATATATATATATATATATATATATATATATATATATATATATATATATATATATATATATATATATATATATATATATATATATTATATTAGCGTTAAAAAAATCATTTATATTTTATATATGATTGAATAAATTGGGTTATTACTTGGAGGGAACCATTAATTCTTCCTTAGCTTCTCGTGCAGTTGTGAAAGTCGTAATTAAAAAAAAGCATTCTTCGATGCTTTCTTGAATCCTTTTTTGAAAGAGTCTGTGCAATGTGTCTTCACGTCCTTTTCGTCTTACTGCCACGACTATTGATCAACAAAACGCGAAAGGTACGCAAGCGCTTTTCTTTTCTCTTATTCGGCTGCGAGCAACCTCTCTCATTTGCCATTTCATTGCTTACAAGAGAGTAAGCTCTTGGCTGTAATCGCAAACGCGTGCTTTCCGCTCCTCCCTGGCCTTTACTCTTCGTCTCAGGCATTTGCTACTTTTCTCACCACACCCCGAATACTTTATATATATATATATATATATATATATATATATATATATATATATATATATATATATATATATATATATATATATATATATATATATATATATATATATATATATATATATATATATATATAATATATATATATATATATATATTATATATATATATATATATATATATATATATATATATATATATATATATATATATATATATATATATATATATATATATATATATATATTAGTGACAATGGATAATAATATATATAACTGTGTTGCCATAGGTTAAATATACATCGTTTCTTATTATATCTCGTCATTATATATAATAAAAGCAGTTTTTCAAATATAAATTTGTGTTTCTTCGTAAAATGTTTATTACTTTAAATTTTAATTATAATTTTTTAATTTTATAGAAATAAATTTTTTTTATTATTTATTTATTTAATATTTAAAAAAAAAAATGTTTTTTTTCCGAATCAATCTGTCCTTTTGTTGTCGTAAAAAAAAAAGCAGATTTATAAAAAGCAGATTTCCGAATCTGAATAAGGTGTTATATATATGAACATTCCTTTTCTTATTTTGTGTTTTATTATTATTATTATTATTATTATTATTATTATTATTATTATTATTATTATTATTATTATTATTATTATTATTATTTTGTTATAGAGTTTTGATTTATAATGACGTTCTTATACGGAATTAATATTTTATCTCCCGAATAGATTTTTAGTAAGACTTGAATCTCAAA
>SEYY01002494.1:85000-87522 GCA_009176605.1 Armadillidium nasatum
AATGACAAAACACCCAGACACTCTCTACAAAAAAGTTGAAAGCACTTTAGCAAACATCACGAGGTGGATGGACGCAAACAAACTATCATTAAACATATAAAAAAACCTCTAACATTATAATAAGCAACAAAAACGTAAGAAATAATTTAAAATTATATTAATCGATTTTGATCAAACTCGTGCAAGTAGCGCAAAAAATTCCGAGAGTCATAATAGATGATAAACTAACATTTAAAGAACACGAAAACACATTAGTAAATAAACTCTCAAAGTATATGTATTTTACAAAGATGTATACATCCTTGTAAAATTAGCAAAATCCATTCCGCTTTATGTATTGCGAAAAATATATTTTGCACATATTAAACCCCACATAATTTACTCTCTCTCAGTATATGTAACAATAGCCAAATCAAATATACATCAAATCATAACAATGCAAAAGCAAATCATAAGGCTCCTCAGTGGTAGCAGAGATTTTTATAGTCATACACAACTCTTATTCAAAAAAACTTAACATTGCAATTTGATAATCTTCTAAATCTCTCTCCTAAAGGAAATACACAAAGTATTAAGCAATAATCAATTTAAATAATCAAACTGAGCGAGGAATAATTCCACGAATCACCTCCCTCCTAACTACTCCTTTCTACAGACTTACTAAAACGCGACAAGCAGTAAGTTGCGCCTCCGTCGTACTATATAATAACCAACCTACCGGATGAAATAAAAAATGAAAGATCAATAAAATCATATGATCGAAAATTAAAAAAATGCACATTCTTACTGAACTATTATTATTATTATTATTATTATTATTATTATTATTATTATTATTATTATTATTATTATTATTATTATTATTATTATTATTATTATTATTATTATTATTATTATTATTATTATTATTATTATTATTATTATTATTATTATTATTGATTACAATAATAATAATAATTATTTTTTATTATTAAAATCAAATATTCTTCAGTATTAACTAATATTATTTGTCTTCTGTTATTTCAATTATCATTAGGACTATTGTTATTACTACTTTTTATCAGTATTATTCCTGTTTTTATTTTATTATTATTATTATTATTATTATTATTATTATTATTATTATTATTATTATTATTATTATTATTTATTATTATTATTTTTGAAACTTGTTATTATTAATATCAATAATCTCAGTGGTGTGATGTAGAATTTCACCATCGGAGCTATTATTCTTATTTTAGTATTTATTAATCCATAGGAAATTATTATTATCATAACTAAAAATATGTATACTCTGAATAATGATGATGGTGATAATAATGATTATATCGTTATTATTTTTAATATTATTGTCAGCATCGTCATTGTTATTATTATCATTATTATTAATATTATTGTTGTTATCGTTATTATTAAAATTATTATTATTATTATCATCATTATTATTATTATTAGTATTATTATTGCTATTATAAATATTGTTATTAGCAGTATTATGAATGGTATTATTAGTATTATTATTTTTTAATTATAATTATTGTTAGTGCAAATATTTTTAATGTATTATTATTAGTAGTAGTATTGTCGAATTTATCATAATTATAGGTCTGGTTGTTGTATAATATACACTATCAGTAATATAACAAAAACAGTTACTTTAGTAGTAACTAATTATATCTTATTGTATTTTTAAATGAAGTAAAATATATATGTATTAAACATTGGGGTTCAAATGAAACTACAGAGTTTTCCCCTATCAGCCCCCTTTCACAGTACTACACAGCCACAATATTATTATTGAATTTAGTAGTATAGACCCTACTGTAAATTTGAAAACCTGTAAATGTTCACTATCTGAATAAAGTTTGTGAATTGTGAATTATTGTTATTTTTATTATTACTTTTTACTTTATTAAAAGTACAGCCTCTTTGTTTAATTTTGTTAAAAAAGATTTTGATTAGTAAATTAAAGTTAAAATTTTAAGTTTATATATATATATTATATATATATAATATATATATATATATATATATATTATTATATATATATATATATATATATATATATATATATATATATATATATATTGTTAGTACATTATACTTTTGTTTACATTGTTAATGGCATACTCCATACAGGGAAGGTTCCAGAAACCTAGCCTCTTGAGTTTGTTTAGAAAAGAGAATTATGATCTTTCAAAAAGATCACGAGAAAAAGATACATTGAGAATATTAAGAACAGATGAGGGTTTGAGTTGTGAGTTTTTGAAGAAGATATCATAGTTGTGTTGAAGATTGTGTCGAGTGGAGAGATGGAGGAACTGAGTTTTTGAAGCATGAAACACCATGTTTTCTCTGCCCCAATTTGAAATACGTGAAAGATCAGAGGTTAATTGCTCCAAGGCTACCCTTCTCGAGTCTATCAACTGCTGTTGGGAGGAACGTTTTTCAAACTGGAAGGAGTAATGAAGTGTGGAGCCATCGACATAGGAGATGCAGAAGGTCATTTATGAAAAGTA
>SEYY01002495.1:0-32500 GCA_009176605.1 Armadillidium nasatum
AACTGTTCAAGGTTGTTTTGGATAGAAAGTCGTAGGCGAGTTCACAAACTGGATCATGAGAACTAGATGAAAGCCATTGGCGGGGTGAACATTGAAACCACCTAAAATAATGATTTCAGAAAAAGGAGAAGAAAAAAGAATGTACTCTATTTTGGAGTTTAAGTAGTCAAAGAATTTTTTATAGTAAGTAGAATTAGGGGATAAATAAATAACAAATAAATTTAGTAGTAGAATTGCTAGAGAGCTTAGGCCATAAAGTAGAGAATTCAGAAGACTCCAAATTAGAGACACGAGTGCAGAAAACATCGTTGCGCACATATGCGCAACATCTGCCTTTGGCTGAAAATTGAGGATAGAGACAGTAGGAGGTAACAGAATAAGGTTTGCTGCAGCGCACCCAAGCACTTGAGTTTCGGTTAAGAACAAGATATGAGGTTTAGTAGAAGAGAGATGGTGTTCTACAAAGGGGAAATTAGGAAAAAGACTGCGAATATCGCAGAAATTAAGGAAAAATCTGTGCAAGCTAGACACAGGGTCCTTGCGACACCATCCCGATAATCTGGAGGCCATCAACTCCCAAGTGATGATGAGGGTGAGGGGTGGATGAGGGACATTCTTTGGTTGCCGCCCCTCCAAGCATCTCCGAGGCAGCTCTTAGTTTCGCCATTTTACGTTTTAAAAAGTAATATATGGGTAAGCGCTTGTAAATTTGTAGGAACATGTGAAGAAATGGAGTGGAGAGGTAGTGGAAGCATAGATTCTTAAATATAAGACGAAGGTACACTAGAGACTCTCTGAGAAGGTGAAATGAGAAAAGGAACTAACCAAAGGGCAACCTATCACTCCGCGCGGGTTGTTCCCAGTGGGGCGTACTTTCATCGATTCGGACAGAGCTACGACTTCCCCCTATGGAAGATATAGTACTTCCTATTTTTTTTAGAGGGAGAATTTCAGGACTTTTTGTCGTTAATATAGGTATATCATCTGTAAACAAGACTGAGAAGAAGTTATGAGAGATAAAAAGATCAATTTTTTTGTATATTCAAAAGGGAATTGTTGCTAGTATGCGAATGAAAGTGTATCACACAATTTTACACATTGAATTTTCTTCTTTGAAAAATAAGTATTGAACTTTTTGTAACTTTACTAAGCTGAAATCAATAATAATAATAATAATAATAATAATAATAATAATAATAATAATAATAATAATAATAATAATAATAATAATAATAATTTAAATATGATAGAGGGTAAAAAAAAATATATTTCAATTGTTTATGTTTTTAAAATTAATGAAAAATTATAAATAACTTTAAAAAATAGTATATATATATATATATATATATATATATATATATATATATATATATATATATATATATATATATATATATATATATATATATATATATATATATATATATATATATATATATATATACAGAAATACTTATATAACTGATGCTAGCTGTTTCGTCTGTTCGAAACCCGATTGTAATTTCTCAAACTCCGACTGTGAAAAATGGTCCAGTCTAAAACCTCTTTTTCTTTACTTTAACCTCATCGAATTTGGACTTTCCGGAGTTTATTTACCTACGAAAATGGTAGCAATTTTAAATGTTAATAAGAATTGCTATTTTAACGTAAGTATATATATATATATATATATATATATATATATATATATATATATATATATATATATATATATATATATATATATATTATATATATATATATATATATATATATAAAGGTAATAATTAAAGTCTGCTAACACTCTCGCAGACTAAATATTCATTAAACATCGAAGTTTAAAGTTTGGTATAGGGGAATCGAACCCGGGCCTATAGCACAAAAGCATAGAGTTTTACTCTACACTACTGATAGTTCAAGAGAAATTCAAAGAAGAGGCTTATGAATAATAATTCACGAAACAACCTCCGCCAGTAGCGTAGAGGTAAAATTATATGCTTTTGTGCTATAGGTCCCGGGTTCGATTCCCCTAGAGCAAACTTTCATCTTCGATGTTATATATATATATATATATATATATATATATATATATATATATATATATATATATATATATATATATATATATATATATATATATATATATATATATATTATATATTCTTACCAGATTACAGGAAATAGCGAAAAACGTTTATTTATAATAATAGAAATAGAAGAATGCCTCACGAGCAATAAAAAAATGTTTGAAGAAAAAGTTTTATCTTTCGAAGAATGATTTTTTAAAAACCTTAATTTTTGCGCCTATTTTGCCTTTGCTTTTCATGAAGAAGACAAGGTGAGTTTATAAAATCTCTCTCTCTCTCTCTCTCTCTCTCTCTCTCTCTATATATATATATATATATATATATATATATATATATATATATATATATATATATATATATATATATATATATATATATATATATATATATATATATATATATATATATATATATATATATATGTGATGGCATCCGCATCCGCATATGCGGATATATATCCGCATCCGCATCCGCATATGATCCGGTGGCATTCGCATCCGCATAAGCATCCGCATCCGCAGTTAAAGGCATCCGCATCCGAAATTTTCGCTTTTGCATTTGCGCGAAATTTCGAAAATGTGCGCTTTTGCATTTGCGCTCAACAACTTTTTTAACAGCGCAAAAGCGCAAATTATTTACTGAGCTGAAAATAAATAAATAATTTGCGCTTTTCGCGCGTTTTTTGAAAATAGCGCTTATCAATTTGAGCTTCATTTTTTTAAAAAACAATTTTGGGCTTATATTTCTTTTTCTCATTTAATCAGCCAAATTTTATTACTTTTAAACTAATTAAAAGTTAAAACTTAAAAAAAATTATGCATATATATCAAAAAAATAAAAAAAAAAAAAAAAAAAAAAAAAAAAAAAAAAAAAAAAAAAAAAAAAAAATTAAAATAATATATATAATATATATATATATAATATATATATATATATATATATATATATATATATATATATATATATATATATATATATATATATATAATATATATATATATATATATATATATATATATATATATATATATATATATATATATATATATATATATATATATATATATATATATATATATATATGGATAGAACAACAAACATCATAAATAAATTTACTCTATCAACACCCTAACTTCAACCTAAGAGCCAAATGAAATTATTATTTTAAAACGATAAGATCATAAAAAAAAAGAATAACAAATTACTAAAACTTATGATATATATTATATGAAATATATTAATATTAGGATAGAATATAAAAATCGAAGACTATCGACATGTCCACAGCGACGGCAAAAGATTAACCAAAATTCCGAAGACCGGGGAACCAAAAGTAAGAGAGAAGGGAAAGAAGATGACTAGTAGAGCGTTTCTTACGAAAGCCATACTGGTGATCAGAGATAATATTAGAAGAATTGAGATGTTTCCAAATCTTCTTGTTAAAGATAGATTCGAAAACTTTAGAAAGTAAGGAGGTCAAATAAATGGGACGATAGTTGGAGGGTTGAGAGGGATCCACCCTCTTCGGCAGAGGCTGAATGAACGCACTTTTCCAGCAAGAAGACTGAAGTAGAAAAACAAAGACGAAATAATTTACCAAGGCAGGATGCAAGCTAGGAAGCACAAGTTTTGAGAACCACAGAAGGGATACTATCAGGTTCGTACTCCTTCTTTTTGTTAAGCTCAGAGACAGCAGAAGAAAGGCGTCTTACCGTCTTTAGAAGAAATTACAATTTTAGGCATAAATGAGTTGGGTGGGGTTGGGGGAAGAGGCATAGCTCCGAAATCGCCCAAACTTGATTTAAAGGCAAAGTTTGAGTGAAGAGTTCGGCTTTAGAAGAAGATAAAACGGCAGTGGTGCTTTCAGAAGAAACAACGTTAGAGTTGACATTTTTTGCAAAATGCCAGAAAGAGCGTGAGGAAGAAAAACCAGAAAGACTATTGGATTTTGTACTGAGAAATGAATTTTGGGGTTTCGATTACGGGATTAAATATAAATTGCATAAGTTTCTGGATTTTGAAGACGGCGGTAATTCCTGAAGTCAGCATGCCTGTGGCAAATAGCAAGAGAACAGAGTTAAACCAAGGTATGTAAGGTTTAGTAGTAGGAAAATATTATGAAATGTACCCCTCTATGCCAGAGATAATCACCTCGGTTATGCGTTAGGCAAAAATCCACTGAAGAGCAAGTAAGTACGAGAGAAAGTCCGACTAGCTTGCCCACCGAAATGCCACAAACATTTCCTTTCTATAAGCGAGGGTCTTTCTTGGGAAATACTAGAAAAGATAGAAGACGATAAAAATATAAGAAATTTATCGGAGGAGCCCTGAAGAGGATAGAGTTTAACAGTGTAAGGAGAATGATTAGAATTTTAAAAACTGTCTAAATGTTGAGTTTATCTCCAAGGCGATCAGGGATACGAGTAGGGAGCTGCACCAACTGCTCAATGTCGTTAAGGATGGAGAATTGGAAAGCACGTTCTTCAGCTGTATCATGAGAACCATAAAGATAGTACTAGCTAGATGGTGAACAGTGACATCGCCTAATATGATGATATCTGAGAAAGAAGAGAAAATGTCCTCTATTTTGGAGTTTAGATAGTAGAAGAATTTAGGATAGTCTGTAGAATAGGAGGTAAATAAACAGAACAAATGAATTCAGTCGTAGAATTAAAAGTCTTCAAAATTTTCCCCAAGGTTGAAAATTCAGAAGACTCCAAATTGGAGAAACAAGAGAAACAAAATCCTTCGGCACATATGCACAACAACCACCTTTGGCTGAAGATTGAGAAAGATAGTGAAAATAAGAGGAAATAGAAAAAGTTTGCTACAAGAACGCCAAAGCACCTGAATTTCGGTCAAGAATAAAAGGTGAAGTCAAAAATAAGAAGAGAGGTCGTGTTCAACATAAGTGGAAATTGGATTAAAGACTGCGTATGCCGCAGAAACTAATGAAGGAAATAAACCGTGTACCAGGGCAAGTCGGCTGCAAAGTGGCTAATTTTTGAAGCCGCCTCTGTATAATAGTGTTTATTGGTTGTGAAAAGAGAGAGCCTACTACTTGCAGAAGTGTATATATATATATATATATATATATATATATATATATATATATATATATATATATATATATATATATATATATATATATATATATATATATATATATATATATATATATATATATATATATATATATATATATATATATATATATATATATATATATATATATATATTTTTTTTTATTTTTATTATATTTTATTTTTTTTTGTAGATTTATTACGCCTTTTCATTTGAATGTCCGCGTCCTGCTGGTAGTCAATTTGATGAAAAAATATTTCTAACAATTGATAGAAAAGAATGTTATTTCACCAATTCTACGGAGAAGATGACGATGGAATTAAAATTCCTTCAGAATGAGTACCGTACTCATGATGGGGTATCAATCATCCTACCTTGCATTCCTGCAGGTATTTTAATTAGTATAGAATTTAATATATTTTCTTTTAATAACTTCTATTTAAATGGATAATTAAAGTTTTATTCAAATGTTACTTTACGATAAAAAAATAATTTTTAATTGGTTTTCAACTATATTAAGAAATTTGTAAGTTATATATATATATATATATATATATATATATATATATATATATATATATATATATATATATATATATATATATATATATATATATATATATATATATATATATATATATATATATATATATATATATATATATATATATATATATATATCCTCCGGTGGGCAAAGGCCGGAGGCCTACCAAATTCCACAGGAGTTGGGAAGGATCTATAATCATGGTCGATGGAGGCCGACGTGTCCAGATACACGGCGTTTGAAAGTATTCTAAGTCAAAGGAAGTTGGGAAAACAGATGAAAGGAAGTGTGTTCCAGACTTTACCAGTAGAGTATATGTAAGATTGAGCATAGCGGTTAAGTCTGGGGTCGGAGAGTTGGACAGAGAAAGGATGAGACTGTGTAGAAAGGCGTGTCGCACGAGCTCTTCTCAATGGAGGAGGTATGCGACGAGAGAGTTCAGAAGAGCAGTGTCTGTTGTAATAGCGATAGTAAAGAGAGAGTGACGCAACAATTCGACGGGCAGAAAGAGATTGAAGAGAGTTAGTAAGAGTAGGAGAGTTGATGAGACGAAATGCCCTAAACTTCCACCTTCTCTAGGAGAGCTGTGTGTGTGGAACCACCCCAGATGTGCGAAGCATACTCCATACAGGGGCGAACAACACCCCTATAGCAGAGCAAGCAACTGGGGTGGCGTGAAGTAATTCTGAAGGCGCCTCAGAACACCCAACCTCTTAGAAGCTTGTTTAGAAAGAGAAGTAATGTGATCTTTCCAAGAAAGATCACGAGAAAAAGAAACACCAATAATATTAAGAACAGGTGAAGGCTTGAGTTGTGTGTTTTCGAAGAAGATATCATAGTTGTGTGGAAGATTGTGTCGAGTGGAGAGATGAAGGAATTGAGTTTTTGAGGCATTGAAAACAACCATGTTTTCTCTGCCCCAATTTGAAATAAGTGAAAGATCAGAGGTTAGTTGCTCCAAGGCTATCCTTCTCGAGTCTATCAACTGCTGTTGGGTGGGACGTTTTTCAAACTGGAAGGAATAATGAAAGGTGGAGTCATCAGCATAGGAGTGGATAAGAGATGTGGTAATAGAGAGAAGGTCATTAATGAAAAGTAGAATAAAGTGTTGGGGATAGGACAGAACCCTGAGGAACCCCACTATTAATAGATTTAAAGGAAGAACGGTGGCCGTCTACAACAGCTGCTATAGAACGACCGGAAAGGAAATTGGTGAGAAGATCACAGAGAGAAGGATAGATACCGAAAGAGGCAAGTTTAGAAATCAAAGCTTTGTGCCAGACTCTATCGAAGGCTTTCGATATGTCCAGCGCGACAGCAAAAGATTCACTGAAATGCCGAAGAGCGGAGGACCAAGAGTCAGAGAGAAGGGAAAGAAGATCACCCGTAGAGCGTTGCTTACGAAAGCCATACTGGCGATCTGAAATAAGATTAGAAGAATTGAGATGTTTTCAAATCTTCCTGTTAAGGATAGATTCGAAAACTTTAGAGAGAACGGAGGTCAAAGAAATAGGACGGTAGTTGGAGGGTTGAGAGGGGTCCCCCTTCTTCGGCACAGGCTGAATGAGCGCACGTTTCCAGCAAGAATGGAAGGTAGAAGTAGAGAGGCAAAGACGAAATAGTTTACCGAGGCACGGTGCAAGCTCGGAAGCAAAAGTTTTGAGAACCACAGGAGGAATGCCATCGGGACCGTACGCCTTCTTAGTTTTAAGCTCAGAGAGAGCAGAAATGACATCTTTAGAAGAAATTCTAATTTTAGGCATAATTGAGTTAGAGGGGGTTGAAGGAGGAGGAATAGCTCCGGAATCGTCTAAGGTTGAATTAGAGGCAAAAGTTTGAGCAAAGAGTTCAGCTTTAGAAGAAGGTAAAACAGCAGTTTTGCCGTCGGAAGATATTAAAGGAGGGAAAGAGGAAGAAGCAAAGTTAGAGTTGATATTTTTTGGAAAATGCCAGAAAGAACGTGAGGAAGTGGAACTAGAAAGATTATTGCATTTTCTACGGAAAAAATGAGTTTTTAGTGTTACGAAGGATAGATTTTGCACGATTCCAGGATGAAATATAAGTAGCGTGAGTTTCTGGAGTTTGAAGACGACGGTAATCCCTGAAGGCAACATTCCTGCGGCGGATAGCGCGAGAACAAGCAGAGTTAAACCAAGGTTTGTTAGGTTTAGTAGAAGGGAAAGAATATGGAATGTACTCCTCCATGCCAGAGAGAATCACCTCGGTAATGCGTTCTGCACACTCCGAGGGATCCTCTCCCACGGAATCAATAATCATTCCACGGGAAATCAAAGAAGTACGACCACAAGTCCGACCAGCTTGCGGCACCAAAGTGCCACAAACGTTTCCTTTCAATAGAAGGGGGTCTTTCCTGCGGAAGACTTGAAGAGATAGAAGAGGATACAGAGATAAGAAGGCGATCGGAGGAACCCAGAGGAGGAAAGAGCTTAACAGTATAAGGAGAAGGATTAGAAGATAGGAAAAGGTCTAGAATGTTGGGTTCATCTCCAAGACGATCAGGGATACGAGTAGGGAGCTGCACCAACTGCTCAAGGTCGTTTTGGAAAGCGAAATGGAAGGCACGTTCACCAGCTGTATCATGAGAACTATATATATATATATATATATATATATATATATTATATATATATATATATATATATATATATATATATATATATATATAATATATATATATATATATATATATATTATATATATATTAAAAAATAGTGTGATTCACATCGATGTTGACTAACTTCGACAGATGGAAGGTGATATCATTACAAAGAAATTCCATCGAAATTCCATATCAAGGCCGTAAGATGCTGCTTTACGTGATTTCTAGGGGATTATAAGGGATGACACAAACACAGCACACCACAATAAAAACCTTGGAAATTCCATTATTAGGTAGGATAAAACTAATCCCCATAATGACTACGTCTGGTCGTTGAATAACCCACATGCTTTATGGCAGAAGTACGTTCAGCTGCTCCTCTGTGTCAACGCCTGGGTCGGGATTTAGAATAACATATTACTCTCGGAACAAATCCTGAACGGGGTACCACTCCATCGACACAAGGGCGTGATCCGCTGGCTAAATAACAACTACCAACCCAGGTGGATCAACATCGATGGTCCAACTCCACGTCAGCCCACGTCCCCAGACCTTAATCCATGGGATTATTTTATTTATGGGGTCAATTGAAGCAGCTGGTTTATGGAGAGGAAATTGCTGACAGGTAGCATTTACTGCAGAGGGTCGGGGAAGGCACAGCATGTGTTAGGAACAATGTGGTCCTCCGGTAGCTTGCTAATCAGAATAGTCCGCCGGTGAGAGTTATGTATACAGGCTGAGGGTTTATGTTTTGAACACCTGTAGTGATGGCATCCCTCCTATACTACTTGATACATAATAAACTATGGCGTATGGAGTATTTTTCATTCCCACATTGTACCCTCGATATCATGTAAAGGAGCGTCTTACGGAGCTATGTATATTCGGTGCAATTTTTTTTTGTTATGATGTTGCATTCCATCTATCGAAGTTTTTAAATATGAATGGGAATCACCATATATATATATATATATATATATATATATATATATATATATATATATATATATATATATATATATATATATATATATATATATATATATATATATATATATATATATATATATATATAATATACCACATAAAACCGTGGAATATAATTTGTATCATTTACTCCTGCTAATGAGGATAATGGCTTACCATCTTAAAGGTCAGGGTTCGAATCCTCATTAGCAGGAGTAAATGATACAAATTATATTCCACGGTTTTATGTGGTAATTATATTTAGTTATTGACCTGTGGTTCCGAGGATAGAACTGACCTGTTAACCCTACGCCCGAGTGTGGTCGGAGGAGTCCTTTGGAGTTGTATCCCATGGCGGTTAACCAGTAGCAGTTCCAACGTGATTCCTTTTTGTACCATCAGTGGTGTAGTGGTTAACGCAATGACTATATATATATATATATATATATATATATATATATATATATATATATATATATATATATATATATATATATATATATATATATATATATATATATATATATATATATATATAGGGTACGTAGTAGACAAGAGCACAGGAAGATTTTTAACTTCGAAACCGTGTGCGAGATCATTTTTTGAACCTCCATCTCCCGGAAATGGTATGCAGTTTGTTGTGAAGAAACTTTTCAACAAAAATGGAGACCTTTTATTTAAAACGGAATACATTAACTCATCCTATCCGTATCCGATTTATATTAAATCGGATGGTGAGGTATGTTATTCTTATAGTTTAATTATTCGTTAGAAGAGGGTGTAGGACTTTTGCAATTTAAGAGTTATTTAAAAAAAATTAATTTAATATTGTTTTTATTCGAGTTGTCCGGTCATATTCATTCCTAACATACACACATTTAATTATTTCGGTGTGGATGTACGATGTTAGACAACAGATTTGAAGTTGAGGGTTTTAAGGTTCAGTGAGATGTTTTTGTAAATGTAGAATAAAGAATAAATAAAGAAAGAATAAATTGATTATTTTCTGTGCTGAGTTCACTTACTATAAAACACTTTCAACAAATAAAGGATATTTTGATTTTATTATCAAAAATTTATGCTTAAATATTTAAAATCGAAGAAACTATATATATATATATATATATATATAATATATATATATATATATATATATATATATATATATATATATATATATATATATATATATATATATATATATATATATATATATATATATATATATATAATTTTTTAAATTAATGAAAAGTTATTATCAACAAATAACCAATTTATTAATTAATTTTTTAAAATTTTATAAACAGTCAATCGATCCGAAGGAGTTTGTTCCAGAAATAGTTCCAAATCCTAATAAAGGAAACAAAATACGTGGAGACTGTGAATCTACACCAGGTAAAATTTGGTAAATCTTTTTTGTATGCCTTAATTTAATTTTAAAAACTGCAGTTTTAATTTTTTTTTTAATTTGTTGGTCAATATTTCACTGTAATTTGATTTTAAATATTATATGAATGAAGATAGAAAGAGACAGGACTAGAAAAAGGATTTTTAAGTGATAAAAATCTTCTTTTTCTTCTTGTTCATCTCCTAGGAAGGACTTACGTCCTGTCAGTGATATCTTTCGAGGAAGATCCTTGGGTTTCACAGGGCCCACGGCGGATACCGCTGGCTGGGCCAGGCCTATCGCGGTTTCCGGAGGTTATATCACATCAGTGACAAGAATACTTCACTAAAGTACACACCGCTCTCATTTCCCATCTTGACCAGGCCTCTGATCCTGGTACTCTCGCTTGCTAGGCGAGTACTCTGCCGCAGAGCTAACGGAACCGCAACCAGTTAAAATAATTAATTTAGTTTGAAATCTGCTGCTAAGGAGAAAGGCTCAAGGAAAGAGGAAAAGTATTAGACACGCAAAAAGGTTATGAAATATATTATTCCAGTGACAAGCTCATTAAATTTGGTACGTTTTTGCTTGTCCCTTATTATCTGAGTGGTTTAAAAAATAAAGTATCTTGCGTAATATATTCCTAATATATTAGAATATATTGTTGATTGTTGCAGTGAGTTTGATTGCCTTGTAATTCTTATGTATAAGGTAATTATAGTGGAAGCTGAATTTTGATCTAGATCACCATAAAGAATAGAGTACAAACAAAACATTCAAAGCTTCCCAAACATTGAACTATAAAACATTTACTAGAAAAGACTTCCAATTCACTCAATGCTACTCTGCTAAGTTTATTCGTCATTGCACCATGGATTTAAGAAGAAAGATATTTTCACTTGTCTTAAAATAAATTTCTTCAAGAAAGCATTTGTCGAAATTGATCTAAGTCTCGTAAGTGTTGTTGGGGGATTATTTAACTTATTTAACTTTGTAGATAAAATCCTTGTCTTGGAAAAAAAAATCTTAAAGTTGTGTAAACAGTGAAGTTATTTAAAGGTCAATACTGTTAATTGTTCTTAATTGAATATCTTCCTGTTTAACAGGACAGAATAATTCATTTTCTTAGAACAAATCTGTTTAAGCTATATTATATACAATATATATATATATATATATATATATATATATATATATATATATATATATATATATATATATATATATATATATATATATATATATATATATATATATATATATATATATATATATATATATATATATATATAGACCCGTATTAGGGTCCTCTGCTACCCCCTTCCCCTAAGAGACAATGGATATTTACATTTTATGGCTAAAAATTATTATTCTTTGGAATATTTTCAACTGATTATAAAAATTTGGTGACAATAAAATGTTGTTTTCAATTAAGATTTTACATTCTGATTTGATACAAATATAATACTAGAATGAACTGTTTTTCGAAGGGGATCTATTATATTTCTATCTAAACCAGAGTTAGTTTTGAACTTGGGGAAAGTCTATTTATAAATAACACTAAATCATCTCATTCAATTGGTAATTTTCTGCCTCTAAAATTTGTTGCCCTGGTGCCTGGGGGACATCGCTTTGTTTATATATATATATATATATATATATATATATATATATATATATATATATATATATATATATATATATATATATATATATATATATATATATATATATATATATATATATATATATATATATATATATATATATATATATATATATATATATATATATATATATATATATATATATATATATATATATATATATATATATATATATATATATATATATATATATATATATATATATATATATATATATATATATATATATATATATATATATATATATATATATATATATATATATATATATATATATATATATATATATATATATATATATATATATATATATATATATATATATATATATATATATATATATATATATATATATATATATATATATATATATATATATATATATATATATATATATATATATATATATATATATATATATATATATAGCTACTTCTGAAAAAATAAGAAAGGATAGAGGTATAAAAAGAAAGATAACCATAACTACTCCATTAACGACTGAAAATGAGGAAGGTAAGTTAAAGGTTAAAAAAAAAAAAGATGTTGAAAAATAAAAATATAAATTAACGTAAAAATTTAATTTTTTTCAAACTTTTAATCCAAAGTTAAAAAAAAAAAAAAAAAAAAAAAAAAAAAAAAAAAAAAAAAAAAAAAAAAAAAAAAAAAAAAAAAACTTTATGGCAGGAATCCCCAACCATTTTACTGCTAAGTACTACACATTTTATATATATATATATATATATATATATATATATATATATATATATATATATATATATATATATATATATATATATATATATATATATATATATATATATATATATATCATTGTGCATACGTGCGCAACGATGTTTATTCTCGTGTTTCTAATTTGGAGTCTTCCAAATTTTCCACCTTATGGCTTCGGATCTCTTGCCATTCTACGACTAAATTCATTTGTTCAGTTTATTTATCTTCCTAATTCTACTGACTATCCAAAAATTCTTCGACTATTTAAACTCCAAAATAGACCACATTCTTTCTTCTTCTCCTTTCTCTGAAATCATCATATTAGGTGATTTCAATGTTCACCACCGCCAATGGCTTTCTTCTAGTTCTCATGATACAGCTGGTGAACGTGCCTTCCATTTCGCTATCCAAAATGGCCTTGAGCAGTTGGTGCAGCTCCCTACTCGTATCCCTGATCGTCTTGGAGATGAACCCAACATTCTAGACCTTTTTCTAACTTCTAATCCTTCTCCTTATACTGTTAAACTCTTTCCTCCTTTGGGTTCCTCCGATCACCTTCTTTTCTCCGTATCCTCTTCTATCTCTTCAAGTCTTCCGCAGGAAAGAACCCCTTCTATTGAAAGGAAACGTTTGTGGCACTTTCGGTGCCGCAAGCTGGTCTGACTTGCGGTTGTACTTCTTTGATTTCCCATGGAATGATTATTGCTTCCGTGGGAGGGGTCCCTCGGAGTGTGCAGAACGCATTACTGAGGTGATTCTCTCTGGTCTGAACGTGCGGTTGTACTTCTCTGATTTCCCATGGAATGATTATTGCTTTCGTAGGAGGGTCCCTCGGAGTGTGCTGAGCGCATAACCGAGGTGATTCTCTCTGGCATGGAGGCGTACATTCCATATTCTTTCCCTTCTACTAAACCTAACAAACCTTGGTTTAACTCTACTTGTTCTCGCGTTATCCTCCGTAGGGATGCTGCCTTCAGAGATTACCGTCGTCTTCAAACTCCTGAAACTCATTCAATTTATATTTCATCCCGGAATCGTGCAAAATCTTTTCTTCGAGATACCAAAAACTTTTTTCTCCGCCGCAAATGCAATAATCTTTCTGGCTCTTCTTCCTCTCGACCTTTCTGGCATTTTGCTAAAAATGTGAACTCTAACTTTGCTTCTTCCTATTTCCCTCCTCTAGTCTCTTCTGATGGCACAACTGCCATTTTACCTTCTACTAAAGCTGAACTCTTCGCTCATACTTTTGCCTCTAACTCTACCTTAGACGATTCCGGGGCTATTCCTCCTCCTTCAACCCCCTCCAACTCATTGTAATTTCTTCTAAAGATGTCATTTCTGCTCTCTCTGAGCTTAACACTAAGTAGGCGTATGGTCCTGATGGTATTCCTCCTGCGGTTCTCAAAACTTGTGCTTTTGAGCTTGCACCCTGCCTTTTTAAACTATTTCGTCTATGTCTTTTTACTTCGGCCTTCCCTTCTTGCTTTAAACGTGCGCTCATTCAACCAATGCCGAAGAAGGGGGACCCCTCTCAGCCCTCTAACTATCGTCCTATTTCTTTAACCTCCGTTCTTTCTAAAGTTTTCGAATATATTCTTAACTGGAAGATTTGGAAACATCTCAATTCTTCCATTCTTATCTCTGATCGCCAATATGGCTTTCGTAAAGAACGTTCTACTGGTGATCTTCTTTCCCTACTTCCTAATTCTTGATCTTCGGCTCTTCGGGGTTTCGGTGAATCTTTCGCTGTGGCGCTAGACATACCGAAAGCTTTCGATAGAGTCGGGCACAAATCTTTGATTTCCAAGCTTCCCTCTTTCGGAATCTATCCTTCTCTCTGTGACCTTCTCTCTAATTTCCTTTCCGGTCGTTCTATAGCGGCTGTTGTAGTCGGCCACCGTTCTTCCTATAAATCTATAAATAGTGGTGTTCCTCAATGATCTGTTCTTTCTCCAACTCTTTTTCTAATTTTCATCAATGACCTCCTCTTTATTACTTCGTCTCCTATACACTCCTATGCCGATGACTCCACCCTTCATTACTCCTTTCAATTTGAAAGACGTCCCTCTCAACAGCAGTTGATAGATTCAAGAAGGATGGCCTTGGAGAAATTAACCTCTGATCTTTCTCGTATTTCAAACTGTGGCAGAGAAAACATGGTCGTTTTCAATGCCTCAAAAACTCAATTCCTCCATTTTTTTCTACTCGACACAATCTTCCACTCAATTATGATATCTTCTTCGAAAACACACATCTCAAACCTTCATCTGTCCTCAATATTCTCGGAGTTTCTTTTTCTCATGATCTTTCTTGGAAACATCACATTATTTCTTTTTCTAAACAAGATTCTAAGAGGTTGAGTTGTCTGAGGCGCCTTCGTGATTTTTTTACGCCACCCCAGTTGCTTGCTCTGTATAGGGATGTTGGTCGCCCCTGTATGGAGTACGCATCTCACATCTGGAGTGATTCCACACATACAGCTATTCTCGAAAAGGTGGAGTCTAGGGCTTTTCGTCTCGTCAATTCTCCTGCTCTTACTAACTCTCTCCAGTCTCTTTCTTCCCGTCGAATTGTTGCATCACTTTATCTATACTATCGCTATTACAACAGGACATTGCTCTTCTGAACTCTCACGTCACATTCATTTAATATATAATTAATAAATAATTTAATCAATTATATATTGAGAAGGGCTCGTGCGACACGACTTTCTACACAGTCTCATCATTCCTCTGTCCAACTCTCCGACCCCAGACTTAACCGCTATGCTCACTCTTACATGTACTCTACTGCTAAAGTCTGGAACACACTTCCCTTTATCTGTTTTCCCAACTTCCTTTGACTTGCACACTTTTAAACACCGTGTATCGGGTCACGTTGGCCATTAGCGATCAGATCCCGAATGTTAACAACTCTGGTGGAATTTGGTAGGCCTTTGCCCACCAGAGGAGGCATATATATATATATATATATATATATATATATATATATATATATATATATATATATATATATATATATATATATATATATATATATATATATATATATATACCTATTGTCTTTATATATATAGAAAAGTAAACAATGCGAATATGAAAAAAGAGGCATACGCATTCACATTCGCGGATATTATTATATTAAAAATTTGACATCCGATACATCATATATATATATATATATATATATATATATATATATATATATATATATATATATATATATATATATATATATATATATATATATATATATATATATATATATATATATATATATATATATATATATATATATATATATATATATATATATATATATATATATATATATATATATATATATATATATATATATATATATATATATATATATATATATATATATATATATATATATATATATATATAATATATATATATATATATATATATATATATATATATATATATATATATATATATATATATATATATATATATATATATATATATATATATATATATATATATATATATATATATATATATATATATATATATATATATATATATATATATATATATATATATATATATATATATATATATATATATATATATATATATATATATATATATATATATATATAGATTTTACTCCCTTTCCCAGTGGAAGTTCACCAAAAGAAAAAGTCCTTCAGATTCAACTAATAATAATAATTTCAGTGTTTTTTATTCAATAGTTTAAAATATAAAATTTTTTTTTTCGAAGATATTTCTTGTATTCTTATATTTATATTTAAAATATTTAAATTTTTTTTTTGTCTTTTATTTAAAATTCTTCCATTTTATGTACAATATATATATATATATATATATATATATATATATATATATATATATATATATATATATATATATATATATATATATATATATATATATATATATATATATATATATATATATATATATATATATATATATATATATATATATATATATATATATATATATATATATATATATATATATATATATATATATATATATATATATATAATATATATATATATATATATATATATATATATATATGAAGGGTTGAAACTCTAAATTTTAATGTTTAATTAATTAAAACATTGATTTTGAGCTATTGTTCTAACAACAAATCGCATTATTTTTTGTCTGATGAGGAAGCAATATTTTAGACTTTGGAATTGGAGCGAAACTGGAGCAGAGATTTGCATAAGAGCTCAGAAGCTGGAGTTATAGTTTTCGGAGCTCTCAGAAGCCGGAGATGGACTCAAAATTTAACTACGGAGCCTTGGTGGAGCCAGATATAAGGTTTTCGTAGTGCTCCGAAGCCGTCTACTAAAATTATCCACCAAAGTTAGGAAAAGACCGGAATGAAGATCAAATCAAAGTACACCGAAATTTGAAGGGTTATTAGTCAACAGAAGTTGGAAACTAGATAAAGAAAGTGTGCTCCAAACTTTACCAGTAGAGTATATGTAAGTTTGAACATAGTGGTTAAGTCTGGGGCTAGAAGTTGTCCCACTTAGTACTTCTCAATGGAGGAGATAATAAACTGAAAATTTTAGTAAAGCAGTGTCTGTTGTAACAGCGATAGTACAAAGAGAATGGTAAAAAAAATTTGACAAGCAGAATGAGACTGGAGAATGTTATCAAGAGCGAAACTAGTTGATAAAATGAAAGCCATTGACCCACCTTTTCAAGGAAAGCTATTTGAGTGAAACTACCCTAGATGTGTCAGTCGTATTCCATACAGGTCAGAACAACACTCTTATTTAAGAACAAGCAACTGTGGTAGTGTGAAAAAATTTTGAAGGCGTCTCAGAACACCCAACCTCTACGAAGATTCTTTTGAAAGAGAAATAATGTGATTCATCCAAAAAAGATTACGAGAAATAAAAAAAAAAAAGAAGTGTGTGTGTGTGAATGTGTGTGTGTGTGTGCCTAATCTTCCGACATAGAGGATTACCTTAAGATGCAGGTGCGTGGAGCACCAGGTCCCTCCCCACGCACCGCACATGTTCAAACCGTACATGGTGCGTCGACCAATCTTATATTAGTCTACGAGGGAAATATATGTTAGAAGGATAATTTTTAAGTGTCTTACAAAATAAATATATAAGATAATAATTCTCGTAGTCTTATAGAAGTATTTTTTTTTCAAATTATCTATTTTAGAGTGAAACAACTTCCAATTTGTACCAACCTTGAAAGTTCTATTGATTAAAATCTTAAAATTTTATTTTAAAATTGCAACTATAATTATAAATATGTTAAACTTGCCTGAAAAAGTTTTCTTTCTAAAAACTTGAGTTGTGAAAACAGACCAGATATTTCCCAACACACACAAAATTATTCGATAAGCAGAATGGGACTGGAGAGTATTATCGAGAGGGAAACAGTTGATAAGAGGAAAGCCATTGACCCCCCCTCTTCAAGGAAATCTATTTTGAGTGAAATTACCCCAGATGTGTCAGTCGTATTCCATACATTTGAGAAGAACACTCTTATATAAAGAGTTGGTAACTAAGGTGATGTGAAAATTTTTTGAAGGCGGTTTCAAGGGGAAGCCAAATCTACCCCATTAATTTGTTTAAAAATACTATTATTAAACCTGAAATAAATGTTTAAAATTGAGTTTAAAAATTTTACTTTATCAAAAGAATAAAATTTATCATTTGCGTTAGTAAAAATACTATTGAAAATAATATTTCGTTCAAAGAGACATCAACATAAGACAATCAATAGGAAAATTTAATTGATAAGAGGAAGTATGATTTCTTTAAGAAAAATATTCATGAGATAAAGAAATATTAAGAATAAAAAGGAAAAAAGTTTGTTTTTCAAGAACGGTTTAGTTTATGTTGAGATCCCATCATTGTTTGAGATTTAAGTTTGGAGTCACCGAAAACAAACTATATTTTCTATGAACAAGTTAAAAATGCTAGAAAGACTTGTTCTAAGGATATCCTTCTCATTTCAAGTCATTTTTGGCTTTTCTGAATGCTGCTGAAAAGAAACAGAATTTAAGAAAGTGATACCATTTGTATTTGAGTGTGTAGGTGGCAAAATGACAGTTATAATGTCGTTTTAAAATATATCAATCTTTATTAATTAACATCGCTAATTAAAGGATTAAAGTATCCGTCTAAAGCAGCTTCTATAAAGTGACAGGAAAGGAAATAAGAAAGAAAGATAGATGGATAAAGAAGACGGTTAAGAAATCATCGATTTGCGCAAAACTCAAAACTCAGCCTCCGATATTTTAAATTAATTGACGAAAAGTTCACCAAATTGCAAACGAAAGCTCCTTATGTTTGAAATTCTGGCAACCTCTGGTTAAGAGTGTTATTTTCTCTTAAAAAAGCTATAGGATATACAAATGTGGAGGATAATTGACTGTTGCAAATTCTATCTGTTGTGCAAATGAATGTACAATGAGAGGAATTTCAAGTTTTAAGAGTTACTGGTAAATGTGAGGATCCACCTTAGTGGTGAAATATTCAAAATGGGTAGAACGACGTATCTAAAATATTCTCTTATACACCAACTACAACAAGTACCTGTATTTTTGATAAATGATTAAATATAGCTTGCAAATAAATATATCTCATATTCGTCAATTGTTTTACCTCTTAAGAGTAAAGTAAATAGCTAAAACAAAACTTTATTGAAGTAAACAGGAGTGAGGTTTATACAAGAAGGGTCTATAGAAATAGAATTAACTTCCCATTATGACTTGTAGCAAAAGAATAATGCCAAAAATAAATGAAGGTTTTAAAATATATAACATATGCAACATTTCGTCTGCCCAAAAAAGGATAAGAAGTTTTTATTGATAATTTATAAATATTCAAAAGATATTTGTAGATTTCCTGGAAGTACTCCTCTAGTTCAGAGATGACAAACCATTTATCCGCGGGTCACAAAGAGAGCACCTTCCACATTTCAGTTACCCACTTCGCTTTTAGATATTTTACCAAACAAATGTCCAGTTATGTTACTGTGAGAAGAGCTTTCAGGAGGCACCAGTACCTTCTTTATAATTTAAGAATCTCAAAAATCTTCGTTCATTACTGAACGATGATTTTTGATAAATGTTTAAGAGTATTATGTAGAGTTGCCAGAAAGAACTTCTCACAGTAGAATTACTGAACATTCTAATATTAATTAGTTCTTGGCAACTCAGTTGGCAACTAGCTCTACTGACATTGTTGGGTCCCTCATATTTGTGTGAAGAGTTATTTTCACATATGAATTTTTTGAAATTAAGGACCAGGAATCGTCTTGGTGCAGACGTGTGTGCTGAATGTGTAAAACCGAAAACTACAAAATACAAACCTCAAATTATAACACTAGCAAACAAGATTCAACAACAAGTTTCTCATTAACGTTATTAATATAGTAAATAAATTGGTGACCCACTTCTGTTTTTTTTTACTAAATTAAGGTATCAAAAATAACCCAGTCAATTGAAATGGTTCGCCATCACTGTTCTAGTTGAATGCTGCAGCAATGTTTATTTTTTTACCTCGCTCCTGCCTCTGTTGCGATGACTGCTTCTTGTTTGGATGTAGGAAGTGAAGGTGACTGAATTTAATAAGGTAGCAACTGATATACATGTCTTTTTTTATTAAACGACCCCAGGTCGATACTTCATAATACACGTTTCCTAATTTCTTAGAAATTTTACCTTCTTTCCACTTTGTAGGAACCACATAATTTTTCGCGAGAATATTTTGCCTTTCCTCAAACTATCTGATATTTTATTTGTATTATGAAGCCCTTTTTCCATTGGTAGTTAACTTGCTTCTGTCGAAAATTTGGTAATAAGAGTGTAAATTTATTCCTAAGAAGTTTGTTCATCAATAAAACGAAAGAAAGCAATCCTATTATACTGCATGATCGGTAGTTTTATATACAGAAAATATTTAATAATGTCATTTACAGTGATCGCTAAAGTAGAGCTCCATTTTTTCACATTTCTCTTGAAAGGTTGAAAAAAATCTTTCTACTTCTCCATTTCTATAGGGATGAAGAATTTTTTTCTTGTGCCATGAATCTTTTCCATTCTTCTGATCTAAAAATAACACCATTGTCTGTAACTACATGTTCCGGAATGCCATGAGTAACAAAAATTGGCATTATTGCTTCTATGGTGACGTTTACATTCATACTTCGGACAAGTATAACTTCTACTCATTTACTATAAGCATCAATAATTATTAAAAACGTATGATTTATAAGGAAAGGACTAACAAAATACAAATGCAAACGCTGCCAGGCATATTGAGGATATCCCCATGGATACATTATTTGTTGTGGAAGATCATTTCTTTGTTCGGGACAACTGTTGCAACTTCTAACCCTTTCCTAAAGTTTTTTATATCAATGGAGGGTCACAAGATATATGTTCTTGCAATGGCTTTAGATCTTACCATGCCTGGATGGTCCGTTTAAAATTCATCAAAAATCTGGGATTCTAAAGATTGGAGAATGAAAACTCTGCTTCTATGCATTACGTTATCTTTTTCAGTGCTTTGTTCTTCCCATATCTATAAATATCGTAAATTTAAATTTATATAAACTATTGAGCATAGCTAGAGATTTAGAAGCAGTCGCAAAACAGGGATCTGTTATTGAAACTAAATCAGCTGATTTTCAAGGTAATATTCAGAAATATGAATTTATAAATATAAAACAAAAAGTAGATAATTTTGCAAAGGGGGAAAATTTCCTAAGGGGAGAAAATAAAATTACTAATAATAGTGAGATTAGTCAGAAGGCACATAATAATAGTAAATTCAATGAGAATTATGAGTGCAGAAAGCAGTGGCGGCTCGTGGCTTCTGAAGGTGAGGAGGCACAACAATAGTCAATATATATATATATATATATATATATATATATATATATATATATATATATATATATATATATATATATATATATATATATATATATATATATATATATATATATATATAAAATTATAATAAAAATATGAATGTACTCACCTTTTAATAACTTTTTATATAGAATATCTAATTTCCTTTCTTTTAATTTTAAATGCACTTCATTATTTTAAATTTAAATTTCAATTGTATATTTTTTAAGATTCACAGATTAACACAGTTCACCTCACTACAATTTATGTCAGACTAATTAAAAAGAAAAGATTTCTGGCAAGTGTTGCTTACGCATGCGCAGTATGGTCTTAATTTGTGAGGCAATTTTTATTTTAATTTTTAATAGAGCAAAATAATTTCTTCATAGTTTATAGAGTATTTTTTTTTAGGCTTTTCAATTTTAAGCAAAATAAAATACTTCATTCGAAAGACAGGAGTTCACCTTACAGAACATATGAAAAAAAAGTAAAAAGAAATTCCATTAAAATTAAAAAGTTTGGATAAAAATAAAAGGTAAGAAAAAAACCATTGCCTCCCTTCTGAAAAAATATACATAACATTTATCTTAAATAAATATCACAGTTACCATGGTAACGAGGAGGCTTCCAATATGTTTCTATGGTAACTGTGTCATGCATAAACCGTTTCAATATATATATATATATATATATATATATATATATATATATATATATATATATATATATATATATATATATATATATATATATATATATATATATATATATATATATATATATATATATATATATATATATATATATATATATATATATATATATATATATATATATATATATATATATATATATATATATATATATATATATATATATATATATATATATATATATATAAATAAATATATAATATATAATAAAAAAAAAAAAATTTTAAATTTTAAAATCTGAGTTGCTTAACCTAATTTTTGAATTAAAATGTTATATTTTTATTAAATACTAACGGAGGCACTGCCTCCCCCTGCCTCCTCCCCAAAAGCCGCCACTGGCAGAAAGTTTAGTAAAACTTAATCACTCACCACACGATAAAAAGTGTCCTGCATTAGAAAAATAATGTCTTCATTTGTTATAAATATGATTATTTTTCAAAACTGTATAGGTCTAAATCTAAAGTTTTCTCAATATATTAATCGCAACCTAAAGAGAAAGTTGAAAGTAGATTGGAAGACAATTTTAGCTTTAGTATGAATTTAGTATAGATAAGTGATCCGCTTATAGTAACAATTAGCTTAAATGATTGCCGTTTCAAGATCCAAATAGATACAGGTGCAGAAGTAACTATTATTCCTAAAAATGTTGCCTTAAAAAAATTAAAAGTATAATTAAAATTAAACTTTTGTAACTCACAGTTAAAAGATAATGACAATGAAATTGATAATATTTACAAAGAAATGCCCATTGTAGTTTTTTTTTATGAAAAAGTTCACATGTCACGGGCATTGCCCTATTCTAGGAAAGGAACTTTTTTAGGAAGTATATACCTAGGATCCGCAAATAGGATCGAACTGCGCCCTTAAGCACGTGATTCAATCCTTCTACCGCTTGAGCCACGGTAGAATAAACAATCTTTGTTGGGAACAAATTTATTACAAAAAATAAGAATAAATTGGTATAAAATTTTACACATCTATATACAAATGTAAACAAAGATTGTGTTCAGATAAATTGATGCATTGAAGGCTTGATAAAAAATTATAAAGATATTTTTAAAGATGAAAAAAGGTTCCAATAAGGATACAGTCGCCTCATTGTCGCTTAAACCTAATACTGAACCCAAATTCTTTCTTCCAAGAGAGATTCCATATGCCATTAAGCCTCTGGTGGAACAGGAAATTCGCAGTCCAGAAAAGTAAGGTACTTGGAAAAATGTAGAATATTTAGATTGGGAAACGCTGATCGTTCTGATAGTTAAAAAAGATTGTTCAAGCATAAGGTTATGCGGAGTTTACAAAGCAACATTCAATCTAGAATTGAAAATGGCACAAAATCCTTTGCCTAAATGAGAAGATTTATTTGCTTCTCTTGGTGGATGTAAGTATTTTTCCAAAATAGATTTAAGGGAGGCATTTAAACAGTCATTAATGGATGAAATATCAAAGGAACTTTGTAAATTAAGAACCCATTTAAGTTTATTTCAACCATATTGAGATTCCAATAGTCTAGCTTTATGCAAAATGTTATGGACAAAATATTTAATAGCTTAGAAGTGATAATTTGTTTCCTTGACGATGCTTTAATAGAAGGTGGAGGCTTAAAAGAATATTATATGCTCCTCAAAGGAGTATATGAAAGAATTAATAATGTTGGTTTGAGAGTTAGAAACGAGAAATATCAATTTAAGAATCAAGTATCGAATATTCAGGTTTTAAAATTGATCAAAGTGGAATATACAAAATGAATGATAAAACTGAAGCTGTAAAAAAAAACACATGCGCATTCTTCAGGATGTAAATGAATTAAAATCTTTTTTGAGTCTTGTTACATTTTATGGAAGATTTTCCAAATCTGTCAACCATGGCAAACCCATTATACGAATAATTAAAGACTCAAAATGGAACTGGTCACAAGAATATCAGGATGCATTTTTTGAATAAAATTGGCGAGTTAATGTCACTAAAATTCTTGGTACATTATAAAGCAGATTTTACCTCAACGGTATCTCAAAATTGACACCACCCTAACAGTTAGTAAAACGTCTCGTATAATATCTCTTGCGAGTTTTCTGGATGTTTCATTTTGGGATAAATGTGTAACTCCATGGCGTCTCAAAATTGACACCGTTTCGAGTTACTTTTTTATCTCCTTTAGAGATGAATTTATTTTCAGTGTATATTGAATCGGTTTTGGCTCATGTCATGCCAAATGCAAACGAAATGCCTATAGCATAAGCCTCTAAATCACTTTCAAAGGCAGAGCATTCATATTCGCAACTATAAAAAAAGGAAGCACTTGCTCTTGTTTACGGTGTTAAAATGTTTTGTATGTATTTATATGGTAGACATTTTATTTTAGTTTCAGATCACAAACCTCTATTAGCCATTTTGCGTTCAAAAGCTGGTTTACCTAAATTAGTAGCAGCGCGAATGCATAAATAGGGCAATTATTTTTTTTTTTTGGAGTATAGGCCTACAACGAAAATGGAAAATGCAAATGCCTCGTCTCGTTTGCCTTTAAATACGTAAAAAGAAATGGAAAATGAAAATATAATCGAGGTTGTTATTGATTTGAATATACACCAAAGCTCGAAAACTAATATCTACTTTATTAACAATTTTTCAAAATTTATAATCTTAACTTTTGACTAAATATTTGAAAATAAATCATCCATCTTCTACCATCCAAACTCTGATGATGTCCAAAGTTGGCGGATGAAACCGGTCAGCAAATAGAAGAACAAAAAATCTTTTGGTAAATTGGAAGTTAAAATTGAACTGATATAAAATTATAGCTGGAAAGAACTATAATAATAATAATAATAATAATAATAATAATGCCACAACTATTATAGCTGATATTACCATTGCTTTTGACATTATTTTGATTATTATTGCTATCGTTAATAAGTAATATTATTATTGTTAAATTTTCTACTATTACCTTTAGTGAAATTAACGCTTGATAATAATAATAATAATAATAATAATAATAATAATAATAATAAAATAATAATGATAATAATTTTATTAATATTTATTATTATTATTATTATTAATTATTATTATAATTAATTATCTTCCAATTTTCAAAAGATTATTTTATTATTATTATTATTATTATTATTATTATTATTATTATTATTAAAAAAAAAACTTTTTTTTAAAAAAAAATTTTTTTTTTTTTTTTTTTTTTTTTATTATTATTATTATTATTATTATTATTATTATTATTATTATTATATATTTGGTCAATTAGGAGGGTGAAACCCAACGATGTTTACGCAAGCCTAACTAAGCCTTTGGGTTTAGGCGATTCTTCAGCCACACTATTTATTATTATTATTATTATTATTATTATTATTATTATTATTAGATTTTATTTCCATTTTCAAAAGATTTTTTGTTCATCTTTTCTTCTATTTATTATTATTGTTATTATTATTATTATTATTATTACTATTCCGTTACTTTTTTTTTTTAAAAAAATTTCCTTCCACGTTTTGGTGTTAAAATAATTATAAACATTTTTTATTATTATTATTATTATTATTATTATTATTTGTCGCCCAACTTGGTAATATAATAATATATATATATATATATATATATATATATATATATATATATATATATATATATATATATATATATATATATATATATATATATATATATATATATATATATATATATATATATATATATTATATATTTTTTTTTTTTTTTTTTTTTTTTTTTTTTTTTTTTTTTTTTTTTTTTTTTTTTTTTTTTAATTTAATAATAATAATAATAATAATAATAATAATAATAATAATAATAATAATAATAATAAGGTATATGAAAGGATATGTAAGAATATTTGCAATTGCTAATTTTTTATTAATTCTTTTTATTACTTTTTTTTATTTTATTTTTTATTTTTTTAGTACTCATGTGCGTATTTTTGTCGACCCTTAATCACACATTAATTCATTTAATTAATATAGTTATTCATTTATTTATACTAAAATATTCATAAATATTTTTCCCTTGTACTGATGAGGGGTGAAGTATATAACCCGAAACGTCCTGTGATATCTGATACCGAAAAAAAATATCGTTAAAAGCTGTTCTTCTCTCCTCCCCATTTGCTTATTAATGTGAGAAAAGTTATTTTGATTTGAATTTGAAAACAAAAAATCCATTACTCATAACATTGTAAATTCCTCAAACAGTCCGATGATACATGTGTCTAAGATGGAAATAATTAAAACCAACAGAGTCAATCATAGAATAAAATTTAGTAATGATTATCAAAATGATTTCAGTGAAGAAATATTATAATTTGATTTGGTGTAAGTATATTTTCATAGCTTCTATATTTATAATATAGATGAATAAAATAGAGGTAGAATAACGAGCCTGGAATAAGTAATATATATATATATATATATATATATATATATATATATATATATATATATATATATATATATATATATATATATATATATATATATATATATATATATATATATATATATATATATATATATATATATATATATATATATATATATATATGCTGAAAGGCGAAGGCTAGATGCCTACCTAATTCCACCAGTGTTAGAAAAAGCGAAATGCTATGACTAAATTAAAGGCAGACATATTTCGGGTTCAAGACTAAAAAATTTGAGGAAATAGATAAACAGTGTGTGTTCCAGACTTTACCAGTGGGTTATATTTAAGATTGAGCATAGCGGTTATATGTTGATTAAGAGAGCTAGGCAGAGATGCATATGCATATGCGGAAAGATGCATATATTACCCGATAAATGGAAGGTTCAGAAAAGCAGTGTCAATTGTAATAGCGATAGTATAAAACTGACGCGTAAATTCAGTGGCCAGAATATTGTAGGAAGTTAGTGAAGACAGGAGTGTTGATAAGAGAAAAGAACCTTTAGGCTCTGCCTTTTGAAGGAGAGTTGTGTGAGTGGAACTACC
This sequence comes from Armadillidium nasatum, assembly GCA_009176605.1. Classification (NCBI taxonomy): domain Eukaryota; kingdom Metazoa; phylum Arthropoda; class Malacostraca; order Isopoda; family Armadillidiidae; genus Armadillidium; species Armadillidium nasatum. The sequence goes on from SEYY01002495.1 coordinate 27,673, forward strand.
CCAGAAATGTGATGCATTCTCTATACAGCGATAAATATCACCTCTATAAATGCAAGTATATAGCTGAGGGAGTGTGAATAAATTTTGAAAGGGCCTAATAGCACCCTACCTCTTAAAAATTTTTCTGATGAGAATACAATAAAAAAAAAAAAAAAAGCAAAGTTCTATGATAAAACCTTTGAGAAATCATCGGACACTACTCAATTAAATCCTATAAATTCTTATGGAAAAATCTACAACCGATTTTTGTTTTTGGGACAAGGTTTAAACTGAGCAAACAAAGAATATCCTATAGCTTCATATAGTGCACACCTTATACGTCATGTGCATAAACCTATATAAAACTCATAGCACCTACAGAAAGACCTCTTTTTACGATACTGTTTTAAGACAGATGTAGTGCAGTCATTTTGGGTTCTTTCCCCTCTTTTTTTCCTCACGTCACCACAATACAACACCACCGTCAATGAACACGATATTCGATGTGTTCCAAGCTGCCATTCTGTTTTTAGTGATGTCATCGTTCGGATCTGAAACAAACACTGATACACTATGACGTCACAAATTCAACTATATTCCAACCTCTGCCCTTCTCTTTGGTCCATTGTAGAATAACACTAATTATTAATTAATGTTATTATTATAATGTTATTATAATTAATGCTATAATTAATTAATGTTATTATTAATTTTAATTGATCCATTAATAAGAAAAAGTACAAACGTTTTTTTTAATCATCTTAGTTTAGTTATTTATATTATATATATTATATATATTATATATATATATATATATATATATATATATATATTATATATATATATATATATATATATATATATATATATATATATATATATATATATATATATATATATATATATATATATTATATAATATATATATATATATATATATATATATATATAATATATATATATATATATAATATATATTATATAATATATATTATATATACATAAATTATTATATTTATATATATAAGATATAAATTAAATAAGAAAAATGATTTACAAAGGATTATATTACTTTACATCGGAATTTTGATTTTTCAAATGAAGATGAAATCAACATCAGGAGCTATGTTCCAATATTATTTCGAAGGATAATGCTGATAAAGGAAAAGTTTAGGACAGTTTCATGGTGTGTAAGTATTGATGAATATTTTAAAAATTTCTTCTAAATTATGTAAAAACTATATGTGAATCAAATTTTTAGTACATATATGAATATATACTATGTAGACGTTTCTGACGTTCTAGGGTATGTAGATTCATAACACTACAAAATGAATAAATAAATAAATAATTACTCTAAATAGCAACACACACTATACCGTTGACATTGAAAAACCAGTGAAAATTTTACTTTAAAAAAATTACTAAATTAAATAAGATGCAGTTATGAAAAAAATGAAGTTTTCCAACTGGTGGTCGTAGTTGCTACATAAAATTACCAATCACCACTAATCATCGAAAGGCATTATCGATACTTAGATAAAATTTATCTAAACTACCTAAAATTATCGAACTGTTCCTGAGTTCCCTCTCACCGGATATAGAATTGTCAGGCATAATGGAAGTCGTAGCTTTTTTAATCTTGAGAGGAAAATAAATGAAGCATCATTCCAATGTATTGAATCATTGGAATAATGCTCCATTTATTTTCCTCTCTAGATTTAAAAAACCTGAGCCGATTGATTGAGTCCTTATTTATAAAATACTTGGACAACTTTAATACTTTCCGAAGTTTTTTCGATTTGAATGACATTACATACAAGTTTTTGAAGTCTATTTTGAAAAGATGTTGGAACATCTGTTAGCTTGCTGAGTGAAGTTGAAAACTGGTGTTTTGATAGGTTTTTTGGGATGCTGTGAATATTATATTTGTATGTTTGAGTATGTGTGTCAATGTGTTGTGTGTTTATATATATATTTCGGATCGACCCAACCAATTCTGGGACACTCCTGACTTGTGCTTCACTACTAGTCCTTCTCTCTATAAATACGCTATCTTCGCACCAATTGGTAACTCCGACCACAATCTTATTTCTCTTAATTTTCATGTTTTCTCTCCAACTGCTCCACCCTGCCCTAAGCGTATCTTCTAGCACCTTGATCGGGCTGACTGGAAAGCTTTGAGTTGCTTCTAAGCCAACTATCCCTAGAGGGACTGCTTTGTCTCTGAGGACGCTTCGGTTTCTGCCGATAAGGTGGGGGGGGCTGTAATCATTGAAGTGATGAGAAGGTTTATTGCTTCTTTATCTAAATCTTTATCTTCAAAATCCATGGTTCGATCGTGCTTGCTAGTGTCATTCTGGCTAGAGACGTCGCGAATCGAGAGTGGAGAAATTCCCCTTCTCATATCATTTTCGCCAATTTTCATTCAGCTCGAAATCGTTGCAGGGATATTCTTCGAAGAGCAAAGAAGACCTTCACCAAACTAAGCTCCTAAATTCTCCCACTGATAAATCTATTAGAAAGTAAATTGGATTTACTTTCTAATCGTTCCATTTCGGCTGTTGTTGATGGATCAACTCCTTCTTTTTTTGTCGGTAGTGATGTTCCTCAGGAATCTGGACCACAGTCTCCTACTATATTCTAACTCTATTTTTTAATTATCTCAATTGCTCATCTAACCCTATCCATTTATATGCCGATGACTCGATCCTTCCTTCTTCTACTCATTTCAAATCTGCAACTTCCTTTGCATCAAGAATTGCCTCTCGTCATCATCTTTCCGATTTCATTCTTTCAGATCTGGATAGAATTTCCCAGTGGGGTCGTTTCAACCTTGTGAAATCCAACTCTTTAAAAACTCAACTTCTTGAAATCTCACTCTCAAAGACACCTTCTATCTTTTCTATTACTTTCGATGGTTCTTCCATTTCTCCTGTTGACAATATAAACATCCTTGTCCTTCACATAAGCAAAAAAATATCTTGGAAACTTTATATCGCAGTGGTTACTAGTGCGGCCTAAAAGAAATTACAAGTTCTGTTGCAAGGGAAAAAGTTCTGTAAGAACTTTTTTCCTTCTTCGCAGTTACACCAATTATACAATGGCCTGATCCGCCTTTGTATGGAGTACTACTCTGATATTTGGGTTAACAAAGGTTTCACCCGTTTTTTGGATAGGGTTGCATCAAAGACTAAAAGACATAAATTGTTTCACTATTTCGAATTCAACTGACAGTTTATCTTTGCTACGTGACATTGATACCTAGTCTCTTTTCTATAGATTCTACAGCGGCAAATGCTCGAGGAAACTATCCACTCGTATACATCCACCTTTGCGTCGTCCTGGTAGCATAAGGGGTTCATTGACTGCGCATAAATTTTGCGTAGACATAAGAAACTCCAGGCTTGTCTGCTGTGGTGCCTCCTTCTTTCCAGCCATCTCTGTTTTGTGGAATTCTCATCTTTCTTCTGTATTTCCTGCTTAATTTAATCTCAGTTACTTTAAAGATTACGTCTGTGCTCACCTATAGAATTTGAGTTAGATGAAATTGTAGGGTTTTTATTTTTTCATTATATTAACACTCTCTCCTAGAGATGGGTTCTGTCCGAGAGTAGTGGTGGTAACTGTAATATATATAATATATATATATATATATATATATATATATATATATATATATATATATTATATATATATATATATATATATATATATTAATATATAATATTTGCGGTTGGAGGAGTCCTGTTGGGTTGACCTTGATAAGCCGTTCCCAGAGGTATTCCTTTTTGAACCGCCATGGCCTAGTGGTAACGCGCAGACTTTCATTCTTAAAGATTGTTTGTTCGAGTCATATAGCAGACATTAATATATTATAATTTTCTATATGGAATTATTCTGTGAGAGTTATAGCTGACTTTAAACTTTGAGATTTCTCTCTCTTCTCTTCTCTCTCTCTCTCTCTCTCTCTATATATATATATATATATATATTATATATATATATATATATATATATATATATAATATATATATATATATATATATATATATATATATATATATATATATATATATATATATATATATATATATATCTGGTGGGCAAAGGAAAGAGGCCTACCATTTTCCACCAGAGTTGGAGAAATACTGGAAACCTGGTCGTTAATGGCTGACGTTTCCCATGCACGGCACTTAAAATGTGTACATCAAAGGAAGCTGGGAAATCAAATAAAGAGAGTGTGTTTCAGACTTTACTTGTAGAGTGCATTTAAGATTGAGCATAGCAGTTAAGTAAGGAGAATTGATCAGAGAAGGGATGAGACTGTGTAGCCAAGCTTGTCGCACGTTCCATTCTCAATGGAGATGGTAAGCAACAGTAGAATTTAGAAGAGCAGTGTCCGTTTGCAATAACGATAGTATAGAGAGAATAACGTTACAATTCGACGAGCAGAAAGAGATTGGAGAGACTTAGTAAGAGAAAAAGAGTTTATAATAGAAAGCCCTAGACTCCACCTTTTCGAGAAGAGCTGTGTGTGTGTGTGTGTGTGTGTGTGTGGAACCACTCCAAATGTATGAGACGTACTCCACAGAGGGGCGAATAACACCCCTATAAAGAGCAAGCAACTGTAGTGGCGTAAAAAAATTTCAAAGGGATCTCAGAAACACCCAATCTTATAAGCTTATTTAGAAAGAGAGGTAGTGTGATACTCCCAAGAAAGATTACGAGGAAGAGAAACACTGAGAATATTGAGGATAGATGAAAGTTTGAGTTGAGTGTTTTCAAAGAAGATGTCATAGTTGTGTGAAATATTGTGTCGAGTAGAAAGATGGAGAAACTGAGTTTT
>SEYY01002496.1:0-30000 GCA_009176605.1 Armadillidium nasatum
CCATGCACTAATGATAATTTCTGCAAGCTTAATAAATGGTTAACCCAAATTCGCTCTCCCCTACTTGGCACTATTTCCGATTCCCATATAAAAAATTCATCACATTTCAGAGAACGCATTGGTACTACCATCCCATCAGATCACTCTCTCATCAGTTTCGATGTTACTAGTCTGTACACTAATGTACCTATACCGCACTTTTTAGATTTTCTTGCAACAAAATTAAAAGACATGGATTTACCCATACCCATTAATAATTTTATGCTACTTATAGAACTTTGCCTTAAACAAAACGTTTTTTCATTTAATAATAAATTTTATAAGCAAATTTTCGGCGCTGGAATGGGTAGTAGCCTGAGTCCCATAGTTGCTAACATTTATATGGAGTTTTATGAATCCCAGCTACTTCCAAATGTACCCCTTTTCCATTCTATTCTGGTTTAGATATGTTGATGACATACTCGCAATAGTACCCAACAACTTTCCCATCCTCCCTTTCTTAACACATATGAACGACCTAATCCCCTCCATAAAGTTCACTTATGAACTCCAAATCAACAATATTATTTCTTTCCTAGATCTTTCTATTGTACAAAATAATAACAATCTTACATTCAAAATTTTCAGGAAACCCACTACAAAAAACCAATCCCTCCATGCATTTTCAGACCATCTAAACTATATCAAAAAAAGAATATAATATTCAATTCTTTCACACGCTCACTTACTCTCACAGATCCGATATACATAGACGATGAACTTACACTTGTTTTTCAAATGTTCTTGGACCTAGGTTATACTCATTTCTTCATACAGAAACAATACCATAAAGCACGTCAACGCATATATGAAAACTATATCCCACCTCCACGTGAAACCCCCTCAAATATAATAATAGTTCCATACGCCATTTCTCTGTTAAAATTACGTTTTACCCTAAAAAATGCACTTAATATTAGTCTAGTTTTTACCTTTCCAGACACTTTACACAAAAATCTGATTAAAAACAACACATCAAATACTGTACAGTCCGGAGGTGTGTATAAGATCCCCTGCAATACTTGCCAAAAAGCATACTATGTTGAAACCCTAAAAACATTACAGTTCCGCCTTTCACAACATAAAACAGATATACAACGTCATAATACAAGTAATGCAATCTTCACTCACATAATGGAAAATCATACAATTAATTGGAATGCAGCCAAATTTGTCTACCGTTCAAACAGAAAAAACAATAACAGATTAGTTGAATCTTTCTTCATAATGAATTATCATAATTTTAATACCCTCCCCGGTTTTTTCGACCTAGATCACTTCACTATTGGCTACATAAAATCCCTTTTAAATCAATAGTCTCTCTCCCATCGTTCTGACAAACTAAATTATTATTATTGTTATTATTGTTGTCATTATTATTATATTCATTGTTGTTATTGTTGTTATTATTATTATTATTATTATTATTATTATTATTATTATTATTATTATTATTATTATTATTATTATTATTATTATTATTATTATTATTATTATTATTATTATTATTATTATTATTATTATTATTATTATTATTATTATTATTATTATTATTATTATTATTATTATTATTATTATTATTATTATTATTATTATTATTATTATTATTATTATATCGTCATCATACTTGCTGTTATTATTATCGGTATTTTTGTTGTTATTATTATTTTTATCATTATTATTATGAATGAAGCTTTATGAATGAATTATCATTGTTATCAATATTGTTATTGTCTTTATTATTATTATTATTATTATTATTATTATTATTATTATTATTATTATTATTATTATTATTATTATTATTATTATTATTGTTATTGTTATTATTATTATTATTATCATCGTGTATATTTTTGCGCAACTTCCTTTGCGTATACGTGTTTATTAATAAGTTTGTTTTTTTCCGCGCCTGCGCTCTCTGCCTCTAATCTTAAATTTTGTTCGTATGTTCATCCAGCCCCCATCCTTTTAAATAAGTGCGTTCTTCAAATAATCATCCTTTTTACTTTGCTATTCCTTCAATTGCGCTTGATAAGAGAGTTCCATTTAGCAACTCTGAAATATTGCGCCTTTTTAAATTTAACCTTACTTCTATTCTTTTTGTTTTTAATGTTTTATTATCAACGTCTTCCCCTTTTAACTATTTATTGTTTTATCCTAGTGGTTTTAAAAGATAAATAATAACATCAGAGTGCGAGAGACTTAGTACTCTTTAATTCATATAATATATATATATATATATATATATATATATATATATATATATATATATATATATATATATATATATATATATATATATATATATATATATATATATATATATATATGCGCAATGATGTTATTTGCTCTCGTGTCTCTAATTTGGAGTCTCCTGAATTCTCTACTTTATGGATTAAGCTCTCTTGCAATTCTTCAACTAAATATATTTGTTCTGTCTATTATCTCCTAATTCTACTGACTATCCAAAATTCTTCGACTATTTAAACTCCAAAATAGAGCACATTCTTTCTTCTTATCTTTTATCCGAAATCATCATTTCAGAAGATTTCAATGTTAACCACGGTCAATGGCTTTCATCTAGTTCTCATAATCCAGCCGGTGAACTCGCCTATAACATTTCTATCCAGAACAACCTTGAGCAGTTGGTGTAACTCCCTACCCGTATCCTGACAGTCTTGGTGATGAACCCAACATACTTGATCTTTTCCTTACTTCTTATTCTTCTCCTAATACTGTTAAACTCTTTTCTCATCTGGGTTCATCCGATCACCTTCTTATCTCCGTATTTTGTTCTGTCTCTTCAAGTCTTCCGCAAGAAAGGCCCACACCTTCGGCGAAGAGATGTTTGTGGCACTTCGGTGTCAATAACTGGTCTGACTTGCGGTTATACTTCTTTGATTTCCCATGCAATGATTATTGCTTTCGTGGGAGGGATCCCTCGGAGTGTGCTGAGCGTATAATCGAGGTGATTCTCTCTGGCATGGAGGCGTATATTCCATATTCTTTCCCTTCTACTAAGCTTAATAAACCTTGATTTAACTCTATTTGTTCTCGCGCTATCCGCCGTAGGGATGCTGCCTTCAGAGATTACCGTCGTCTTCAAACTCCTGAAACTCATTCAATATATATTTTATCACGGAATCGTGCAAAATCTATTCTTCGAGATACCAAACATTCTTTTCTCCGACTCAAATGCAATAATCTTTCTGGATCCTATTCCTCTCGCCCTTTCTGGCATTCCGCAAAAAAAATGTCAACTCTAACTTTGCTTCTTCCTCTTTCCCTCCTCTAGTTTATTCTGATGGCACAACTGCCATTTTACCTACTACTAAAGCTGAACTCTTCGCTCATACTTTTGCCTCTAACTCTACCTTAGACTATTCCGGAGCTATTGCTCCTCCTTCAACTTCCTCCAACTCATTTATGTCTAACATTGTCATTTCTTCTAATGATGTCATTTCTGCTCTATCTGAGCTTAACACTAAGAAAGCATTCCTCCTGCTGTTCTCAAAACTTGTGCTACCGATCTTGTACCCTACCTTAGTAAACTATTTCCTCTTTGCTTTTCTACTTCGACCTTCCCTTCTTGGTGGAAACGTGCGATCATTCAACCTGTGCCGAAGAAGAGGGACCCTTCTCAACCCTCTAACTACAGTACCAATTTCTTTAACCTCCGTTCTTTCAAAAAGTTTTCGAATCTATCCATCACAGGAAAATTTGGAAACTCCTTAATTCTTCTAATCTTATCTCTGATCGACAGCATGGCTTTCGTAAAGAACGTTCTATTGGTGATCGTCTTTCCCAACTTTCTGACTCTTGGTCCTCAGCTCTAGGGGGTTTCGGTGAATCTATCGCTGTTACGCTAGACATATCGAAAGTCTTCGATTGAGTCTAGCACAATCCTTTGATTTCCAAACTTCCATCTTTAGAAATCTATCCTTCTCTCTGAATCCTTCTCCCTAATTTCCTCCCCTGTCGTTCTATAGCAGCTGTTGTAAACGGCCACCGTTGCTCCTATAAATCTATAAATAGTGGTGTTCCTCAAGGATCTGTTCTATCTCCAACACTTTTTCTAATTTTCATCAATGACCTTCTCTCTATTACTTCGTCTCTTATACACTTCTATGCCGATGACTCCACCCTTCATTATTCCTTTCAATTTGAAAGACGTCCCTCCCAACAGCAGTTGATAGATACAAGAAGGATAGCCTTGGAGCAACTGACCTCTGATCTTTCTCATATTTTAAATTGTGGAAGAGAAAACATGGTAGTTTTCAATGACTCAAAAACTCAATTCCTTCACCTTTCTACTCGATACAATTTTCCACACAACTATGATTTCTTCGAAAACACTCAACTCAGACCGTCATCTGTCCTCAATATTCTTGGTGTTTCTTCTTGGAATGATCCCATTATTTCTCTCTCTAAACAAGCTTCTAATAGGTTGGGTGTTCTGAGGCGCCTTCGTGGTTTTTTTTACGACACCCCAGTTGCTTGCTCAGTATAGGGGTATTGTTCGCCCCTGTATGGGGTACACCTCATACATCTGGTGTGATTCCACACATATAGCTCTTCTCGAAAAGGTGGAGTCTAGGACCTTTCGTCTTACAAACTCTTTTGTTGATACTAACTCTCTCTCCAATCTCTTTCTTCACGTTGAATTGTTGCGTCACATTCTCTAAACTATCGCTTTTTCAAAGGACATTTCTCTTCTGAACTCTCACGTCGCATACCTCCTCCACTGAGAAGGGCTCTTGCGACTTTCTACACAGTCTCATCCTTTCTCTGTCCAACTCTCCCACCCCAGACTGAACCGGTATGCTCACTCTTACATGTATTCTACTGTTAAAGTCTGGAACACACTCACCTTCTCTGTTTTCGCAACTTCCTTTGACTTTCACACTTTTAAGCGCCGTGCATTGGGTCACGTCGGCCATTAGTGATCAGATTCAGAATGTTCCCCAATTCTTGTGGAATTTGGTGGGCCTCCGGCCTTTGCCCACCAGAGGAGACAAAAAAAATTATATATATATATATATATATATATATATATATATATATATATATATATATATATATATATATATATATATATATATATATATATATATATATATATATATATATATATATATATATATATATATATATAAATGCTATTTGTTTGAAGCGAGATATACCCTCCCAAACATTGGGAATTTTTGAAATTTGGTCAAAAATGGACCATCTTGAAGGCTATATCTCGAAACCAACGAATCGTATTGAATAAAGTATAGAGAGGTATTTGTAACCCCATCTCTCCTCTATACACCCACCAAAAATAAATGTTATAGCTGTAGTTTTTTTTTTTTTTTTTTTTTTTTTTTGTTCTAAAAGGCGGATTTTTTTGTTCAAAAAAAATTTTTTTTTTCTATAGTTGTTCAGTTTTGGGCTAATAACATTTTTCCTATAACTCTGGGGACAAAAGTCTGTAAAAAGTTTTTCTTGCCAATATAATTCTGAATATACAGTACAAATTTCAGGATATTCAGAAAAGTGGTTTGGTCCCACCATTCATTTGACAAGGGTCAAATTTCTAAAAATAAAAAATAAAAATAAAAAATAAATAAATAAATTAGTTATAGACTCAAAAATACGCTATAAATGGACTTTTTTCACTGGGAAAAAATCTATAACTGAAAAATTTCAGGAGAATCGGCTGAAAATTTTTTTAAAAAAAAATTTGAAAATAGATTGTCCCCTCAAGTATAATTTCGTATTTTGACCCCGGCAGGCAAACCCAGGTTTTCCCTGATTTTTAGCCATTTCCGGGGACGGGGCCGTGGCCCCGGTCGGTTGGTAGTTACATACGAATCTGATTGCTCAATAGGCTTAGCGACAACTGGTTTTATTTCTGGTCCGACTCTCTGAAGGTCAAAGGCTACCGACGTTTAAGGGTTGTTAGAAACGCATGACCAAATTTTTACTGATGTGTGAATATTTTTTACGCCTAAAAATTAATTAATTATTAAATAATTAATTATTTAATGTTTAATTAGTTTGATTCTTGTTATTAAGAAGCGTTTGCAATCCACGTTCCCTCGGAGGGTTCGCGTTCGACGGGTTCCGCCTGTTAAAAAGACCGCTCAAATGGAGCTCACCTGCTTGAAACCCGCTCATGATATTATTATTATTATTATTATTATTATTATTATTATTATTATTATTATTATTATTATTATTATTATTGTTGTTGTTGTTGTTATTATTATTATTATTTTTATTATTATTATTATTATTATTATTATTATTATTATTATTATTATTATTATTTTCTTCATCTCTTTTATTATTTTTCTCGCATTATTATTTGTTTTTCTTTTTCTTATTATTTTTCTTTTCCTTATTATTATTTTATTTTCCTTTTATTTATTATTATTTTTATTTGTTTTATTCATTATTGCTTTTCTTTTTCTTATTATTATTTTCTTTTGCTCTATATTTGTTATTACAACACTCTATTTCTTTTTGAAAAGCATAGTAGAATAAAAATGGGTTTGTAAGTGTGAGTAAAAAAACTTTTAGTATTTTTATTAATTAATATACATACATTATATACACATATCATACATTACTAACATTTTATAAATATAGCATACATACAGAGAATAACTATATATATATATATATATATATATATATATATATATATATATATATATATATATATATATATATATATATATATATATATATATATATATATATATATATATATATATATATATATATATATATATATATATATATATATATATATATATATATATATATATATATATATATATATATATATATATATATATATATATCAGTTTCATAATAATTATTGCATGGCATAATAATTATAAAACATTTAAAAAATGTTAGCATTTATTTACATAAAGTAGGCGACGTGTTAATATTATTATTTTCTACATTTCTTTCATATTATTATTATTATTATTGTTTTTCTAATTATTATTTATCCTTTGTTCTTATTATTATTCGTCCATTATTTTCATCATTATCTTTATTATTACGTCATTCTAATTATTTTTAAAACCCAAAGTACAAGTAAAAATGTGTCTTGCAGGAGTAAGGAAAAAACTTTATTTTATTTTATTAAATAATTTAACATATAGTATATACATTACATAACATTTTATTAATATAACATACATACAGAATATATATATATATATATATATATATATATATATATATATATATATATATATATATATATATATATATATATATATCAGTTACATAATAATAATTAGTACATAGCATAAACAGAATAGTAACATTTATTTTGTATATAAAGTAAGTTAGCGACATGATTATAGGGGAGGAAGGGGGCCCCTATAACCGAAGGGGATAATGCGAGCAGTATTTTTAATTAGAGCCCGTTTGGTAGATGTCGTTCTTAACTTTTTCTTAATTGTGTTATTGATACCCCTCCTTTTTTATCGGCATTAAATGTTGTGAAATTAATTTTATATTCTAAATATGTACGGGTAGTATTTACATGGGGGTTAGTGGAAACATCTTTATTGTATGCTAAATTATGTAAGGTTTGTTCACCTTGAGGGTTTCTCATTTGTTCTATAGCTATAGCTGTCACATCCCTATCCTTAAGCCCTTCATAATATTGATCGTCACCCATAACCCATTCCCTTTCCTCTTCATTAGAATCTTTATCAATTTTATCTAAAACAATTTTTAACATGGCTTCAAAATTAATTATCCCCGAGGTTGTTTTATTAAGTGTTAAACCTTTAGCTTTTAGAATATGACTAACATCCCCGTTTGATTTTATTACCCTTACAGCAATAAGATTTAGGACCTGTACATCACAAAACTATCGCCTGTTGATCCTGCCTTCAAACTCATCAGTTAAATCCCCTAGAAATCGGCCTGTCTCCGGTACATGTTCGCCTTCCTTCGCCACAAAGACACAGCTGTCAGTGTCACAATACAGTACTCTATGACCAGACAGCTTCCAGAAGTATGTAGAGTTTCACCCTGGCATGAGCAGTGGTGAATGAAGCAACAGCGAGATTTGTAGCTTTAGAAGAATTATCAGCATACGCGGTGTTGCGTACAGTGACAATATGTTTCTCTCCAGCTACCTCAATATTCCGAACTTCAAGTTCAGCCTGTTTAAATAGCTCCCAAACTTCAGCATCAGTATGGCAGATGATATCTTCTATGTTTGGGGACCCGTTCTGCCATTTTACCCCAAAGGGAATTGAGACAGAGCTTTGGCGATGTATCTGAGTCCTGGATTGTTTTTAATCTGGTCCTTTATCAAGTCTGACACCTTCCTTTTCGAAAAAAGCCTCAATGAATGTATCAAATTCAGGATCGTCAATATCGGTAATACCAGCAGGAAAACCTGAAGCTTCAGTTTTCCATTTCAGGAACGTCTGGACATATTTAATGAACAAAGTAAGCAGAAGGTGTGAAGACCCAAACCTCGTAGATTTGAAGAATCTTATATCCTTTCTCCACAGGCCAATTCTAATTCTGGGGAAGTGTAGACACCGAGAATTTCTCTCTGCCTCTCGGTATGAGTACATATTCCATCCTGACATTCTTTAGCACATGTTCTACATAATGTGAACACGAGCCTTGTCGTCATAACCTTCCTGTTAAAACGGGAATGTATAAATCTTGAGGAGGAAGGACACGCACGTAGGAAACGCCGAAATATTTACTGTTCATATCCTTTATATAATCGTTGATGCTAGGGATCTGATTACCAATTTGTTTTATTCGAAATGCCAGTATGGAACTTCTGAGTTTTCTGGAACCCATGGGTATAAGGATGTAAAATCTAAATAATAGATTTTAGCGGTGCCATTGGTAGGAGGGTAATAGTAGACGAAAGGTTCAGTTCGTTCACCATATAGAACATCACCACTGACAAGGCGATGATTGGCTACATCGCTCCCTTTCCTGTTATTATATACCCTCAAAAGCTCTTGTTCACCAGCCTGAAGAATTTTCACCGTGCATTCATCCTTCATCTTGAGCCACTCGCATTCCCACACACGAACAACTTCAAAACCTGCTGCTGCGTATGCGGCTTCTTGCTGTTTAGTTGTTTGATGTCTATCAAGACTCGAAAGACCTCGATGATCAATTTTACCTTTCTCATAGTTCTGATGACCGTGCCAGACGCATCCATATTATAAGTAGACGATTCATTTCTTTGGTACAGGTCCTGCTGCTTCCATTTCATGCCATAGTTGTTCATTTCTATGTTTCCGTTCATTGTCATTTTCTATATTTCTAAGACTTACAAGCTCTTTCGTAGAATATCTATATCTTGCACACAATATTTAGTACTTTCAGCTTTAATATCATAATATAATCTCTATGCTCAAATGAATTAAAAAATTCATCAATTCCTGATTTTCAGTCTTATCTATTCTATCAGTTTCAAACATTTTACGATCAGGGGTCTAACCTATATAATTAGCTGTTTCTCTTTTCAGAAAATTATAAGGGAAGAAACCTTTAGTTAAATCCCCGGTGATACCCATACATATGGGTAACTTCTTTAAGGGGTGGGTTTGGTTAGGGTTCGGTTTTAAAATTTTTTTTTTATTATTTGAGCGATTTGGGTGAAATTTTCTGTGTATATAGCTTTTTTCCCGGTGAAAAAAGCTTCATTTTTAGTGTTTTTATGAGTCTATAACGGTTTCATAGTTATTAGTGGTCATAACTCAACAAAAAAAAGAAATAGCGGGCAAAAAATATTTTTCCACATGAGATGAAAATTGGCCTAAGCCATCTTAGCCCCAATCTCTTTAATCTGCTGGAAGCGATTTTTGTTATCACGCTCAAAAAAAGAGGTATAATCAGTCAAATTTTTTTTTGAAAAATTTGTTACCCTTTCGGAGAAAAAAATTATTTAAAAAAAATTCTCTCCAGGAATTTTTGATTAAATTTAGACATTGTTTAGAGGAGAGATAGGTCTACAACATTTATTTAGAGCATTATTAAATGCTATTTGTTTGAAGGAAGGTATAGCCTCTCAAACTTTTAAAATTTTTGAAAATTTTCTAAAAATGGACCTTTTTTGAGAGATCATATCTCGGAACAAACAAATTAGATCGAACAAAGCATATAGAAGAATTTGTAGCCCCAACACTCCTCTATAAGTGTTGCAAAATTTATTTACGTAGTAATTATACTTTTTTTTAAAATATTTTTCCTAAAAAATTTGAATTTTTTTTTTTTCAAAAAATAATTTCTTTTGATAGTGAGTCAGTCTTGGACTAATACTGTTTTTTGTGTAACTCTGGGAGGAAAATTCTATCAAAGGTTTTTGTAGCCAATAGAATAAGGAACATATGTTCCAAATTTCAGACCAAAAATATTTTTTATGTGGCTTCACAGTAGATTTAAATTTTGAAAAAACATTCCCATATAACTGCTAAACATTAATCCCTCGTAAAAACGTTAGGAATCGACTATTTTCGTCGGGAAAAAAGCTATATATACTGAAATTTTCAGGAGAATCGGATAAAAAAAAATTTTCTCCTAAACCAAACCCTCCCCTTAAGGCGCAGGGCATGTACAACAGGGTATCTTTAAATGTAATGTTATGCTGAGCGGTCATAGTTATTATTTTCGTGCCTCTTTTAATAGGATTGCTAGATATTGCATCAGCACCTGGTCTAGCTAATAATTTACTGTACACAAATTGAGAATAGAATTTTATCCCATTATGGGCTGCTACAATTATTTGCGTTTTAGTGTGAGCTTCAGAAAAATGCAATAAATAATTAATGAATTTATCAACAGGGCAACGTTCATACTCAGTTTCAGTATCCATATTCAAATAAAATACCTCAGTACGTTTTGTACCACAATTCACACTGAGCATAATCTGTAAATTCTTTTTCTGAACATTTATAACATACTAATTGACTTACAAGCAAATAAGGAAAAATGTCAACAATCTTATTACCATTTTCCTTCTTCCTTTCATTATGTCTATACGTCTCAACCTCATAATCAAATGTAAAAACAACTTTCTTGTTTTCCCATTGCTCATGATTTTTCTTTTCAATGGGTTTCATAAAATATTTATGGGCACCATTATCAGGATAATACTTTACATCGCATTTAGAGCATCGTACATGCACACAATAATAATCATAATAATAATAATAATAATAATAATAATAATAATAATAATAATAATAATAATAATAATAATAAATATAATAAAGGAAAAATAATAATAAATATAACAAAGGAAAAATAATAATAAATATAATAAGGATAAATAATAATAAATATAACAAAGGAAAAATAATAATAAGAAAAAGAAAAATGATAATAAGAAAAAGAAAAATAATAAATAATGCGAGAAAAATAATGAAAGAGATGAAAGAAACAATAATAATAATAATAATAATAATAATAATAATAATAATAATAATAATAATAATAATAATAATAATAATAATACCATGAGCGGGTTTCCAGCAGGTGAATTTCAATTAAATGGTCTTTTTAACAGGCGGAACCCGGCGAGAGCGAACCCTCCGAGGGAACGTGGATTGCAAACGCTTCTTAACAAGAATCAAATTAATTAAACCAATTAATTGATTATTTAATTAATTAATTAATTCTTAGGCATAAAAATATTCACACAGCAATAAAAATTTGGTCACGCGTTTCTAACAACCTTTAAATGTCGGTAGCCTTTAACCTTCAGGCAGTCGGACCGGAAATAAAACCGGTTGACGTAAGCCTAATGAGCAATCAGATTCGTATGTAAATACTTCGGTTTATATATATATATATATATATATATATATATATATATATATATATATATATATATATATATATATATATATATATATATATATATATATATATATATATATATATATATATATATATATATATATATATATTATTTGATTAATTAAAAAAATAAAAAAAAAAAAAAAAAAAAAAAAAAAAAAAAAAAAAAAAAAATATATATATATATATATATATATATATATAATATATATATATATTATATATATATATATATATATATATATATATATATATATATATATATATATATATATATATATATATATATATATATATATTGTCCCAAAAATAAATTAGATTAGAACTATGACAGAAAAGAGAAGAGAGTGAAATTGACTAAACGTAGAAATGAAACCTGAATCGTATATCATATTGCCGTCTTTTGTCCAGTAATTGAGCGACGTCGGATGAGCTTCTATGACACATTCAATGGTAACCTGAGATCCAATATAAGTCCCGATGAGCTGGTGAGGATTCCAAATCTTGGGAGGAACTGTAACAGAAGGAATTAGAGAATTAAAGTATTTAAACCTTTACAATATATATAAATATATATATATATATATATATATATATATATATATATATATATATATATATATATATATATATATATATATATATATATATATATATATATATATATATATATATATATATATATGAGAAGGACCCGGGAAAGTTGTGAAGAACTCTAAAAGCATGCTAAATTGGCCCTCTGCCATTATTGTTGCACATACTGCACATCTGTTTACACATTCTGTACCATACACAAATGCATAATCATATTTTATCTGAATTTTTAACCTTTTTGAAGTAGGGCTGTCAGGTACAGATTGCGTGCACACCATCCCGATGTATTTTTTATAGATATTAGCGAACTGCATAGCGTCAGAGAAATCCGATGAGGGAAGCGGCGTCCAAATATTGTCCCTCTATCATTCCTCTCCCTATTATCGCTTGAGTTTTAGCTACCCTGTTACTATGACTGAAGTTGTGAAGGAAGTGCGGATAATTTTTGACACTTCCTTGTATATATACAGGGTGAGTCGAGAGGAACGCACAAAATTCTGCGAATGTATTCGACGCATTAATATATTACTAAAATATCAAAAAAGCTGTAATTTGATTTTCATTTCTTGTCGAATTACAGCTTTCCAAAGGCTTAAGTATGATCAAGTTGGCTACCACAAGTTTATTTGGAAACAACATTTATTTTAAAATAAATTTTCAAAGGAATCACCGTGGACCTCTATTTATTTTCTGGCTCGTCTGCGAACAGCATTTGTTGCTCTCCTTATTTCTTCTCATTTTTCTTTTTGTGCGAGCTGTAGCACTCAGAATACGGCTTAATAGTGCACCTCGATTTCAACCTCTCTTTTGTATACCTTACTTTTCAACCAATCCCAAAAACAAATATCCAATGGTGTGATGTCTGAAGAACTTGGTGGCCAACTATTGGCCTACCTTAACCAATTCATTGTTCAGGAAAAGTTTCATTTAAATACTGTGTAATCTGACGAGCAAAATATGGACGAGCTCCATCTTTCTGATAGTACAAAGCATTTTTCAAGTTTAATAGACCTTAAAACTCATTTTTCAAAAATTCCAAATACGTTCTCTGTTAGGCTGTTCTCAATAATGAGAGGACCAATTAAATGACTATCGAATCTAACATCACACGTTAACTGAAAATCGATGCCAAAAATTTGTTGCGACTATTTCGTGTATATTTTCGTCAGATCATCGATGAGAATTGCCGGTGTTTCAGACGTCGTTAAGAGTGAATATTGCTTTATCAGAAAATAATATGTATAGAACAAAATGACGATTAGCGATTATTCATCGACAAAATTGCATGCGTACAGCATAGTTGTAGGTGCAGTACACGCTATAGGTGGCATGTATATAAGCCCTGAACGTGCAAAGTGTAGATCACTCTTGTTTGAGGAATTTAAATATGAACGACAAATTTTCTTAACCTTTTTCAATAAATCCAAAATGCCTTCTATCTCATATACATCTTGTCTACAGTCACTCTCAGATGTCATGAGGGTACTGGGAAGGCTACTAATTTCTCACAATGTGCGGAAAGTTTTGATAAATAGGTTTTATCCAAAATTCAAGGATGCGGAAACCGTTGACGATACTCTTCAAGCGCAGCTGCAGCATTCCCATTGCAAAAACAATAAACAAAAAACATCACATTTAAATATTCCAGATATAATTTTTTTTTTTTACAGCGTAGCATTTTTTAGCACTTTTATCACGATTTTTTCACTACCCATTTTGGTTTGAAAGATGCCCCTCCGAACAGGAGTTAATTGATTAAGAAGAGTGACTTTGGAGCAACTGACCTCTGATCTTTCTCGTATTTCAAATTGGGGCAGAGAAAATATGGTCGTTTTCAATGCCTCAAAAACTCAATTCCTCCATCTTTCTACTCAACACAACCTTCTACACAACTAAATCTTCGAAAACACTCGACTCAAATTTTCATCTGTTTTCAATATTCTCGGTGTTCTTTTCACTTGTGATCCTTCTTGGAAAGATCACATAAATTCTCTTTCTAAACAAGCTTCTAAGAGATTGGGTGTTCGGAGGCACTTTCGTGATTTTTTCAGGTCACCTCAGTTGCTTGCTCTTTATAGGGGTGTTGTTCGCCCTTGTATGGATTACGCTTCCCACATCTGGGGTTGTTTCACGCATACAGCTCTTGTCGAAAAGGTGAAGTCTTGGGCTTTACGTCTTATAAACTTTTTTGCTCTTACTAACTCTCTCCAATCTCTTTTTGAACGTCGAATTTTTGCATCACTCTCTCTATACTATCGCTATTGCGACGGATATTGCTCTTCTCAACTCTCACTTCTCATACTTCCTCCATAGAAAAGAGCTCGTGCGACACGACTTTCTACACAGTCTCATTATTTCTCTGTCCAACTCTCCGACCCCATACTTAATCGATATGCTCAATCTTTCATGTACTCTACTAGCAAAGTCCGGAACACACTTCCCTTATTTGTTTTTCAAACTTATATATCCCAACTCTGCTGAAAATTGAAAGCCTCTGACCTTTTACCACCAGAGAATATATATATATATATATATATATATATATATATATATATATATATATATATATATATATATATATATATATATATATATATATATATATATATATATATATATATATATATATATATATATATATATATATATATATATATATATATATATATATATATATATATATATATATATATATATATATATATATATATATATATATATATATATATATATATATATATATATATATATATATATATATATATATATAAGTGCTATAGGGGGAGAACGTAGCGCCGTCCGAAGAGATGAAAGTACCCCCCATTGGGCTTAACCGCGGAGTGATAGGGTGGGCTAGACCATCCCGTTTCACTCCGTTGCCCTTTGGTTCGTTCCTTTTCGCGTTTCACCTTCTCAGAGGGTCTCTAGTGTACCCTCGTCCCACATGGGAGTGTCTATGCTCCCACTTCTCCCTCCTCCAACTCCCTTCTCACGTTCCTACAAATTTACAAGCGCTTACTTCTACATTACCTTTAAAAAAACAACAACAAAAAAATGGCGAAACAAAGAACTGCCTCGGAGATGCTACGAAGGGCGGCATCCAAAGAATACCCCTCATCCACTCCTTCCCCCATCACCACTTGGGAGTTGGTGGCCTTCGGTGATGGGGTTGGTGCCAATAAGACCTCTATGCCGACTTCCCCTGGTGCACGATCTTCCTTTTTCATTAACTTCTGCAACATTCGTGGTCTCTTTACTAATTTCCACTTTGTCGAACACCACCTCTCTTCTTTTAGACTTCCTCTCTTATTCTTAACCGAAACTCAGGTGTTTGAGTGCTCTGACAGAAAGGCCTACTATGTTTCCTCCTACTGTCTCTATCCTCAATTTTCAGCCAAAGGCGGATGTGGCGCTTATGTGCGCAATGATGTTGTCTTTTTCTCGTGTCTCTAATTTGGAGTCTTCTGAATTCTCTACTTTATGGCTTAAACTTTCTTGCAACTCTACAACTAAATTTTTCTGTTCTGTCTACTTATCTCCTAACTCTACAGACCATCCAAAATTCTTCGACTATCTTAACTCCAAAACAGAGCACATTCTGTCTTCTTCACCATTCTCCGAAATCATCATATTAGGTGATTTCAATGCTCACCACCGCCAATGGTTTTCATCTAGCTCTCGCGATCCAGCTGGTGAACTCGCCTTCCAATTTTCTATGCATGATAACCTTGAGCAGTTGGTGCATCTCCCTACTCGTATCCCTGATCACCTTGGTGATGAACCTAACATACTTGATCTTTTCCTAACTTCTTATCCTTCTCCTTACACTGTTAAACTCTTTCCTCTTATGGGTTCATCCGATCACCTTCTTATCTCTGTATCTTGTCCTGTCTCTTCGAGTCTTCCGTAAGAATGGCCCCCGCCTTCGGCGAGGAGACGTTTTTGGCATTTCGGTGCCACTAACTGGTCTGACTTGCGGTTGTACTTCTCTGATTTTCAATGCAATGATTACTGTTTCCGTGGGAGGGGTCCTTCTGAGTGTGCTAAGCTCATAACCGAGGTGATTCTCTCTGGCATGGAGGCGTACATTCCATACTCTTTCCCTTCAACTAAACCTAACAAACCTTGTTTTAACTCTGCTACTTTTCGTGCTATCCGCAACAGGGTTGCTGCCTTCAGGGATTGCCGTCGTCTTCAAACTCCAGAAACTCATGCAACTTATATTTCATCCCGGAATCGTGCAAAATCTATCCTTCGTAACACTAAAATCTCTTTTCTCCGTAGAAAATGCAACAATCTTTCTAGTTCCTCTTCTTAACGTTCTTTCTGGCATTTTGCAAAAAATGTCAACTCTAACTTTGCTTCTTCCTCTTTCCCACCTTTAATATCTTCCGACGGCACAACTGCTGTTTTACCATCTTCTAAAGCTGAACTCTTTGCTCAAACTTTTGCCGATAATTCAACCTTAGACGATTCCGGAGCTATTCCTCCTCCTTCAACCCCCTCTAACTCAATTATGCCTACAATTAGAATTTCTTCTAAAGATGTCATTTCTGCTTTCTTAGCTTAATACTAAGAATGAGTACGGTCCGGATGGTGTTCCTCCTGTGGTTCTCAAAATTTGTGCTTCCGAGCTTGCACCGTGCCTCGATAAACTATTTCGTCTTTGCCTCTCTACTTCAAACTTCCCTTCTTGCTGGAAACGTGCGCTCATTCAGCCTTTGCTGAAGAAGGGAGACAAATCTCAACCCTCCAACTACCGTCCTATTTCTTTGACCTCCGTTGTCTCTAAAGTTTTCGAATCTATCCTTAACAGAAAGATTTGAAAACATCTCAATTCTTCTAATCTTATCTCAGATCGCCAGTATGGCTTTCGTAAGAAACGCTCTACGGGTTATCTTCTTTCCCTACTTTTTGACTCTTGGTCCTCCGCTCTTCGGCATTTCGATGAATCTTTTGCTGTCGCGCTGGACATATCGAAAGCTTTCGATAGAATCTGGCACAAAACTATGATTTCCAAACTTCCCTCTTTCGGTATCTATCCTTCTCTCTATGATATTCTTTCTAATTTCCTTTCCGGTCGTTCTATAGCAGCTCTTGTACACGGCCACCGTTCTTCATTTAAATCTATTAATAGTGGTGTTCCTCAGGGTTCTGTCCTATCCCCAACACTTTTCTACTTTTCATTAATGACCTTCTCTCTATTACCTCATCTCCTATCCACTCCTATGCTGATGACTCCACCCTTCATTATTCCTTCCAGTTTGAAAAACGTCCCACCCAACTGCAGTTGGTAGACTCGAGAAGAATAGCCTTTTAGCAACTAACCTGTGATCTTTCACTTATTTCAAATTGGGGCAGAGAAAACATGGTTGTTTTCAATGCCTCAAAAACTCAATTCCTTCATCTCTCCACTCGACACAATCTTCCACACAACTATGATATCTTCTTCGAAAACACACAACTCAAGCCTTCATCTGTTCTTAATATTCTTGGTGTTTCTTTTTCTCGTGATCTTTCTTGGAAAGATAACATTAATTCTCTTTCTAAACAAGCTTCTAAGAGGTTAGGTGTTCTGAGGCGCCTTCAGTATTTCTTCATTCCACCCCAGTTGCTTGCTCTGTATAGGGGTGTTGTTCGCCCCTGTATGGAGTACGCTTCGCATATCTGAGGTGGTTCCACACACACGACTCTTCTAGAGAAGGTGGAGTCTAGAGCATTTCGTCTCATCAACTCTCCTGCTCTTACTAACTCTCTTCAATCTCTTTCTGCCTGTCGAATTGTTGTGTCACTCTATCTTTACTATCGCTATTACAACAGACACTACTCTTCTGAACTCTCTCGTCGCATACCTCCTCCATTGATAAGAGCTCGTGCGACAAGCCTTTCTACACAGTATCATCCTTTCTCTGTCCAACTCTCCGACCCCAGACTTAACCGCTATGCTCAATCTTACATATACTCTACTTGTAAAGTCTGGAGCACACTCCTTTCATCAATTTTCCCAACTTCCTTTGACTTGCATACTTTCAAACGCCGTGTATCTGGACACGTCGGCCTCCATCGACCATGAAATAGATCTTTCCCAACTCCATTGGAATTTGGTAGGCCTCTGGTCTTTGCCCACCGGAGGAGATAATATATATATATATATATATATATATATATATATATATATATATATATATATATATATATATATATATATATATATATATATATATATATATATATATATATATATATATATATATATATATATATATATATATATATATTTTGATGATATAATTCATTGACAGATTTCATGCCTATAATCGGTAAAGATTACAATGATTTAGTGGTTTTATCTTTAAGGGAACTTCTGTGACTCTCTTCCTTTCCTGTAGAGATGTTATCTCCCTTTTGTTCCTTGATATTCAGTGGAAAACATGCAGGCATCTCTTGTTACCAAGGCTATAAAAAAAAACTTATTTTTGAAGAGGGATTCTAATATTTTTTTTATTTTTAAATCTTTTATTCGTATTCTTATAAATGTCATGGAGATATTGTTAGTTTTTAAGTGAAATTGTTTATTCTCTATTATATATTATTTTTATGCTTTCATTTTTATTATTTTCTTGGGTTTCTGGTGTCATAATATCGCTATCTCCTCTAGTAACATCTCTTATTGTCAATCAGTACGTAATAACTCAAACTCACATCTCCATTTTTGAATGAAATCATAGTGATTGGAAGCGTTATGCTAGATTTAGACTGATGATAAGAATTTTTAATATGTTTGCTAATTTCCATCTGTACTTTCTGGTATAATGTGCAAGTTACTTTAAAATGTGGTTAAATAACAATTTATCTGAGTTGTACAGTTCTTTGATTATGTTAATTGTTAATTTATTGTTAATTATCGCTATGTTAATTTCATTTAACTAAAGAATAAGTTTATCATCATATTTTAAAATATAAATATATTCCGAATGGGAGAAGAGAACGAAACTTCTGAGTCTTTCGTATTTACCAAATATTCCAAAATGTTACACAGAAAATCAAAATTTCTTCCAATTTGAAGAAATTTCAGCAGTAAAAGTCACTTTCGTGACGAACATATTCTTCCAAATTTTCTCCAATGGAGAGAATTTTCTACTTGAAATTTTGAAATATTTTTAATAATAGTGTTTTTTTCAGTTCATGGAACTGTAAAAAAAACTATTCTCATTTGCCGAAGAACGAAACAATCGTCGAATAATGAAAATAAAATCATCAATTATTTTAAACTTTTTAAAAATATGTCGAAATTTAAAGTAGAAAATTTCGTCCATTGAAAAAAATTTGGAAGAAAATATTCGTCACAAAAGTGACTCTCACTGCTAAAATTTCTTCATTGGAAGAAATTTTCATTCTCTGTGTAATAATGTTAGAAAATGAAACCCAACTTGTGTTACTATGAAGGAATTACTATCGGTCACAATCCAAAGTCTTTCTCACCTTTCTCACCATACTCCTGTAGGTGCTAGCACCTGTCAGCTGTCTCGAACAAGACATGAGTTTCTTGAGCAAGGGAATCAGTTGGTGGCTTGCTAGGCCTATCCCAACACACTGAACTACTTTTATTATAGGTTACCACCTTACCACTGTACCACTTATATCATTAACTTAAATTTTACAAAAAAGATAGGTTGTTTAATTAATTCGTTCGTTAAACACGAAAAAAAAAATTTTTTTCTTTGGCAAAGATAAAAATTGTGTGAGTATCACAATTCCTGAACTACAACCTTAGTATACTTATACTGCAACTTTAATCAATGTAAAAGCGAAAAGAAAGCCGAGTGTTACAAAGTGCTTGTAGATATAAAATTGCTTTTGGTGGTCAAACCTTTGTTGATTTAATTAGTCAAATTATAAATTTAAAAAAAAATTTCATATATTTTTTCTAAATACAACAAAAATCTTGTTAATAAAATTTTAGAATTTTCAATTAAATTTATTTTAAGAATAATTATAAGAACAATAACTACAAAATAAATTGGAATAAAAGTTCTTTTAATGTTCAAGTTACTACTGAAGAAATTTAAAAAGATTAAATTACTCTTCTTTAACATTTACAGCAGTTAAGTTAGGTGAATAGTTTGGTAATGCACTGGAAAAATTTTCCTAACGAATCGTTGGGAAAAGTGGCAATAATGTCAAACAAAATTTTTAATACAAAAAAGAAATGTTACGTATAGGAAAGTGCCTTCACCAATTTATTTTCTTATAAGAAAATGGTAGAATTTTTTTTTTTTTTATTTATTTATTTATTTATTTATTTATTTTGTGACATTTGTACCAACAATTCCTTAGGACAAATAAACTGCATGAATTTTTCCGAAAAACTGAGTTCAATTTTATTTTATTATTAGAAAGATTTAATGTAGTAAAAAAAAAATTTGCATGACATTAAATATTCTTTAAAAAATTTATTTTTATTATATATAAAAAGATTTCTCCGAATTGAATTGGGCATAAGCTTAAAACTACCAAATATTAAAATATGATATCCAGTTGTAATTTTGCACAAGACACGTTCTTCAAATATCTAAAAAACTCTCCCTTTCATAGATCTTTAAATCAACTCAAAGAATGAAATTGATTTAGACAATTAGGAATGAAAAAAGATACTTACAATTAACGCTAACGAAGATCCTTTTCCTCACTGTTGGAGGAATACCATTTGAAGCTATACATAGATAAGCTCCCATGTGAAATCTTCTCACTTTTCTTAGAGTTAATACTTCGCTAATTACTTCTGTTACTGAAATTCAACAATATATATATATATATATATATATATATATATATATATATATATATATATATATATATATATATATATATATATATATATATATATATATATATATATATATATATATATATATATATATATATATATATATATTGTTACTCCTCTTCCCAGTGACTATACTAACCAGGCGAAAAATCACTAGGAAAAAGAGTAACAAATTCCTCCCTTGATATAGAAGACTGATAACGCAATCAACCACGAAACTTGCTCGTCAACTATACCAAGGAACAAGCTAAAAGGTGGTTGGAGTAGATGTAAAGAGAGAATAGAGATTAATAAATTTACAAGAAATGTCTAATCTCTGGGTGTAATGTAAAAAACAGTTAGGAAAAAATATAGAACCTAACCTTAATGTAATTGTTATATAGAAGAAAAATGTTAATAGTGACCTGAAGAATATGTATTGTAGCAACAACTAATGTGAGATGTATAAAAAATGGTTGTGCTGGGACTACACAGCATTTGTTGTTGTGAAATTTCCCCAACCGACGGTCGGGGCCAATACACAGTCTCCAAAGTCACATTCGGTGAAATTATAACGATCGATCTCGTTATAATATACAAATATGTCAATTTAGGTAAGTTTCGTAATTGAAAAATTTACCGTTAACCGATTATATAGGTTAATATTGGTGCCGATTATTTGTATCTTTAATTTCCTTTGCCGCAACCTTGAATGGTCACGTGATGTAAACAAACATGGAGGAGGAGTTAGGTCAAAGCCTTCTTTTAGAATGAATACCTTTTGCAAACAAGCTTACTCAAATAGATTTGCTTACAAATTATTTCGAATAATTACTTCATCATTTTCGGATCATTAATTTGTTTTAAAATGAGGCAAATTATTTATTTTTAATTACTAAAAATTTCATTGGTTCCAATGTTTTTAACCATAGTTGCTGATAATGTCTTTTAAAAATCTTCGTTTGACTCAAATATTAACCTTATCTTTCTACCTATATATGATATTAATTAAATTAATTGATTGATGAAATTAATTAAATAACTTATTGAATTACATTTTAATATATATTTTGCCTCTTTTTATATTGATCAGTAGAAATTTTCTGCAGCGAGGTGTTCCACGAAAATCAAGATTCTCTTAAAGATTTTCGCTGTAGCAGTCTTAGGCATGATGTCACTCCAGATTTCTTGGAACAAACCCTATAGAAACGAACACTTTTGAAAGTGACTCAAAAATGGTCGCCCGCTTTGTAATTTTTTTTAACCATTATAAATACAGAAATTTTTCAAAAGCACAAAAACTCTTTGAGGTGAGGGTGGGCAATATTCTCAAAAATAAAAGTTTTAACTGAACAAACGAAATAAGACTAATAATAAAAAAAAAATATCCGATTTATCTTAGAAATTTATTCTCTCTTTCAAGTTTTCGCGAATTCACTTTGAAGACACCAAAGTTCCCCGGTGATTCACACACTATAGTGTAAGAACCACTGATATAAAAGTTATAACCACGTGATATAAAATAATGCTGCATTTTTCCACAGAAGATGCACAAGCCACATTCAGATTAACACATTTTTTGCTCGATCTCTTTAAAAGGATAAGAGTTTTATTGATAGTCTTCATATATTAACGATGTTTCTATCGAAAACAAAGTTTTTATTTTATGTTGTAGTAAATCAATATAAGCTGAACGAAAAGAAAACAGTTTTCTACTACTACTACTACTACTACTACCGAATAATAATAATAATAATAATAATAATAATAATAATAATAATAATAATAATAATAGTGATAATGATAATAATGGTAATAACAATAATGATAATACAATACTACTGCTACTACTACTACTACTACTAATAATAATAATAATAATAATAATAATAATAATAAATAATAATTATAATAATGATAACTAACTACTACTACTACTACTACTACTACTACTAATAATAATAATAATAATAATAATAATAATAATAATAATAATAATAATAATAATAATAATAATAATAATAATAATAATAATAATAAAACTCGAAAGTTTGACCTTAGTCTACATGTAAAAATGTTAATCCCCATTAAAGAGTTGGTGATAACACAGTAACAGAAGAACACTTTGGTATTTCGCTTCTTTTTTTCCCTCTCTGCAAATGTTTCCTTTATGCAGATTCAACGCCAGATGGGCTCAATAGGCGACCGAACAGCTTGAAACCCCAATTTGCCTTTCCATCGTCAAACTTTTTAAATAATTTATGTTTCCAGTCACTTCCAAATTCACAAATTTATAATGAAAAGTCTTATACAAAAAGCACAAAACATTAGGTGTTTATATATATAAAAATGATGTTGTTAATGCCATGTATATAAATACATGGCATAAAGTAATTTTTTATTTTAGATTATTATATATATATATATATATATATATATATATATATATATATATATATATATATATATATATATATATATATATATATATATATATATATATATATATATATATATATATATATATATATATATATATATATATATATATATATATATATATATATATATATATATATATATAATATATATATATATATATATATATATATATATATATATATATATATATATATATATATATATATATATATATATATATATATATATATATATATATATATATATATATATATATATATACAGTATAACACCCCACAGGAAATAAAACAAAAAATTAAAATTGGAGCAAGGCTTTCGAAGGGATAGCCACGCTTCCTCTTTCAGGCTCTAGTTTATTATTATTATTATAAACTAGAGCCTGAAAGAGGAAGGGTGGCTATCCCTTCGAAAGCCTTGCTCCAATTTTAATTTTTGTTTTTATTTCCTGTGGGATGTTTTACTGTCTAAAATTTTATACGGTATATATATATATATAAAAAAAAAAAAAAAAAAAAAAAAATATAATAAATATATATATATATATATATATATATATATATATATATATATATATATATATATATATATATATATATATATATATTATTAATATTATATAATATAAAGTTTAGTTAATAAGATGCTTTTCTGAAATTTTCAAGTAAAATGATTTCTCTCTCTCTCTCTCTCTCTCTATATATATATATATATATATATATATATATATATATATATATATATATATATATATATATATATATATATATATATATATATATATATATATATATATATATATATATATAAGGGTGGTTAAATTGTATGGGCCGATGTTGAATGTGAACCACACCTAAACGTCAAGTTTTTTACTGCATTTCATTTGACTTTTTTCAATTTCAGACTTACTCAATTTGAACCATGGAAAGATACACAATGGAGCAACGTGTTAAAGTTATTCAGGCTTATTATGAAAATGGGCGTTCAAATCAAAATGCATATCGTGCACTTCGTGATTTTTTTGGTCAATTTAATCGTCCAAATGTGCGTACAATCGGAAAAATCGTGAAAAAATTTGAGCAAACCGGGTCTGTAGGAGATTTGAAAAGACCAGTGCATGCTCGTACAGCTCGTACTGCAGAAAATATTGCTGCTGTTCGCGATAGTGTGGCTGAGGAGCCATCCACTTCAACTCGTCGTCGTGCCCAACAATTGCACCTCTCACGCTCGTCGTTGATGAACATTATGCATAAAGACTTGCATTTAAACGCTTACAAGGTGCAATTGACTCAAGAACTAAAGCCTCTTGACCATACAAAACGTCGTCAATGGTCAGAATGGTGGCAAGAAATGGCAACAGTGGATGATCAATTTTCGAGGAAAATCATCTTCAGTGATGAGGCACATTTTCACCTCAGTGGATTCGTCAATAAGCAGAATTGCCGCATTTGGGCGAATGCTAATCCAAGAGTGATTGTCGAAAAACCAATGCACCCACAAAGAGTGATTGTTTGGTGTGGTTTATGGGCTGGCGGCATCATCGGGCCGTATTTTTTCCAAAATGAGGCCGGTCAGGCAGTTACTGTGAATGGTGTTCGCTATCGTGAGATGATAACGAACTTTTTATGGCACGAATTGGAAGGTATGGATGTGGACGATATGTGGTTTCAACAGGACGGTGCCACTTGCCACACAGCTAACGAAACAATGGCTATTTTGCGCGACAAATTCAATGGCCGTGTTATCTCACGTGATGGCGATGTCAATTGGCCGCCAAGATCATGTGATTTGACACCGTTGGACTTCTTTCTTTGGGGTTATTTGAAAGAAAAGGTGTACGTCGATAAGCCAGCAACAATTCAAGAGCTAAAGGATGAGATAATTCGGCACATTAACGGCATAGAACCCCAATTATGCCTCAGCGTCATCGAAAATTTGGACCATCGGATGGAGGTGTGCCGCCGAGGTCGCGGCGGCCATTTGGCCGATATTTTGTTCCATACATAATTGAACCATACCATATTATCATAATAAAAAGAAATGACAATAAATTCCTAAGTAATTTGTGTTTTATTCAAAATCAACATCGGCCCTTAAAATTTAACCACCCTTTATATATATATATATATATATATATATATATATATATATATATATATATATATATATATATATATATATATATATATATATATATATATATATATATATATATATATATATATATATATATATATATATATATATATATATATATATATATATATATATATATATATATATATATATATATATTATATATATATATATATATATATATATATATATATATATATATATATATAGTCTTTGGTCTTTAATCCTTTATTTCGTAAAGTTAGTATATTAAAAAATAAAATAAATAGATAGATAGATAGATAGATAGAGGCCATTTTACTTGAAAATATATTGAGAAAAGCAGTTTATTAACTAAACTTTGGAAAGCAATTTAAAAACATTATATTTTAACCTCTGTTAACAAAATAAGAAGCAAGTCTTAATGTGTAGGTTTTATCGGCCTTACCTCTTGCTTGTTTAGTTTATTTTCTTGTTTATAATTCAAAAGTTTAATACAGAGCAGTTTAACATAAAAAAAAACACTGGCCCAAAAGCCAAAATGTCAGAATTTATTCTGCATATAATATGATGTTGCTATTTTTATAAACTTCTTTGGAAACTTTTTAAATACTATCTCCAGAGTCTCAATTAACAACTAGAAATTTTACTTTAGATTTCGAAATATAAGGTTACATGAAAATGTTACAAAAGGTACCAAGTGTAAGTACAACCAGGCTGACTCGGAAAAGTACTTTTTCCTTCGAAATTCATTCAGACTCTGTTCCTTCAAACATCAGAATAAAGTAAATCAACAACTCCACAACTCAAACTACTCAAGTATGCTTACGTGAAGTTGATTTATTTACAGATATGGCTTGATTATCTTCCCTTTTCCAAGTAACAATTGGTTTAGGAGATCCTCTCGCTTTGCACCTTAACTGAACATCACTTCCTTCTTCTGCAATTACGTCCCCTGTGCTCTCTTGATCAACAATCTCGGGAGGAACTGCGAAAAAGAAAGATATTTGTTTTAATAAGCTTTAGGAACAAATAAAAATGTAACAGCAAAACAAAATAATGAAGTAGATCTCCCAAACTAACTGGAATACTAGTAAATATAAACAAAAATAGAGAATTCTCATCTATCGATAAATTAAGAGATATTTTGAAGATATTTTACAACTATTGGAAAAATTGTTTGACCTTTTTCTAACGTCATAACGAAAAAAATAAATCAAAATGGGAGTACAAGTTAGTGTCTTTTAAAGTGCACTGATATAGCAAGAACCGAAATAGATACGCCTCTTCCTATAAACTCATGCATATACAAGTCTGAAATTTAAACGAAAAAAATATGCTCTTAAGATCTTATTGAACTCAAGAACAAGAACAAATTTTTATTATTATTGTTATTACTATTATTATTACTATTATTATTATTATTATTATTATTATTATTATTATTATTATTATTATTATTATTATTATTATTATTATTATTATTATTATTATTATTATTATTATTATTATTATTATTATTATTATTATTATTATTAAGCACTTCATCTGAAATCATCATTAATGGTGATATCTTTCTCCACCACCAATGGTTTTAATCTAATTTCTACATTTAACAGGCGAACTCTCCTACCATTTATTATTGTATCCACAACAAACTGAGCAGATAGTGCAGATCCATCCCCGTATTAATGATAGTCTTGGAAATAAACTTATCAGACGTGTGAGACATTTTCTTTATATCCAATCTTTCATCTTATTCTAATAAATTCTTTACTATTCTGGGTTCATCTGATCGCTTTCTTGGCTGCGTATCCTCTTATATCTGTTCTAGCAATAGATTAAGGAACATTTATAACCCTTGGATGCTGTTAACCGGTCGATCCCCTTATGGTCATTTTTCTTCTTTGGTTTTCTTTGGAATGATTACTACTTCCGTAGGAGAGTTCACAGGGGGTGTGCGGAATGAAAATTCTAGATGGTTCACTTTCTTATTTACATTTCATTTCATTTCTTTGGATTAATTTCAAGACTTTGGTTTAACTTTGCTTCTTTTCATACTATTCGTTGCAAAAAAAGTTGCCTTCGGAAATTATCGTCGTTTTCAAACTCTCAAAACTCATACTCCTTACATTTCATATTATTAACAAAAAGATTCGGAAACATCTATAATTATAATCTTTTAAACCTATCTCATTTATTCAATAAGATTTAAACAATAAATACATAAACAAATAAATAAAATGAATAAAACACTTCGAGGGCGATCTTTACATTCATGATGCTTTTCGACCAATCGGAAATTTTCTGAGCCCTTTATAATGAAAGCTTTTGATGGAGTCTAACAAATCTTTAATTCTGTGTGTGTGTATAACATTCTTTCTGGTTCCCTTTTCTTTCGTTCTATAGCAGCTGTTGTTGGCAACTTCTCATTCTTTAAAGATTTCATTAATGATTTCTCATGTTTCTATAATACCCTCAAGTCCTTTTCTACTTTTCATCAGTGACCTTCTATTAGCCAATTCATTACCTTTTATCTCTAATGCTGACGACTCTAACGCTCTACCCTTCCTTATTCATTTCATTTTGAATAGTGTCCAACATTATTATAAATTCCTGATCTTACGATGGAGGCCTTGGGGAAACTGCCCACAGATATTCCTGGTTTTAGAAACTATGGCAAAAGAAAAGAGCTGTTTCAATGCCTTAAAAACTCAACTATCACTTGACATAATATTCTACACCATTATTATATCTTCATCGAAAACACACTACTTAAAATTTGTTTTCCTTAATTTTACTGTTATATTCTTTTCTTACGATTCTTCTTCGAAGGATCACATTATTTCTCTCCCATAACAAGCTTCTAAGAAGCTTGTTATTTAGAATTGACATCTAAGTTGGTTGCTCAGTATTGGGCTTTCATTCATCTAAATATGGAGAATGTATTACAAATCGGGGGTGGTTCCTCTCGTATAATTCTTTTTGAAACGTCAAATTCTAGAACCTTTCTTCTCTCAACTAATCTGCACCCACTGTTTGTCTCCAGTATCTCATTGCTACCAGTCAGGTTATCACATCATTCTCCTTATACTGTACTGTCGCTATTACAGCGGATATTGCTCTTCAGAGCTCTCTTGTTCGCAGTTCTTCCCTTAAGAGCCAGTTTGACTCGTTTTTTTACTCAGTCCTGTCTTTTCATTATCCAGCTCTCATATCCAGGCTTTACTATGATGCTCATTCTTACATGCAATCTACCTTCTAATAAAGTCTTAATACTACTATTTTCCCTACTTTCTTTAACTTGGATTCTTTTCATGTCGGTTTTTAATTTAAATAATCCCCAATTCCAATGGAGTTGATTCGCTCTCTTGATGTTTAAATACCACGGGAAGAGTACTTGATATAACAACGCTCCAGAGCTTATAATGGAATTTCATTCGATGTAATTGACGCTATTCCCAAATAATAATTAATTAGTCTTTATTCATATAATCATTAATAAAGTCTTGATAATTTATTCCATTTAAATTCGAAGCCAATTTTTTAAAGGTAGTGTTTCGATATTATCAATTATAGAATTATAGATACCAACGTTTACCTTTTAAGGGATTTTTTTTAGTATAATGAAAATATGTACGGTCATGTATGTGAAAATGTGTCTGTATCTATGTCTGTGTCAGTGAATAACAGCTCATAATGTATTAATAAATAATAACAGGGATTTAAAGTTGATATATGAAAAGATTTGTTTTCTTTTGTTTTTGGTTTTCTATGAAATATATTTTATAAAATTATAAAATAATTAGTTTTCCGATTGGCAATATTTTCTCTAAAGGTTTCATAAGGATGTAATATCAGAGCATAGAAATTGACTTCCAAACTTTATGAACTATAATATCCATTAGTGTTTTTTTTTTTTTTTTTTTTTTTTTTTTTTTTTTTTTTTTTATGTTCATCTTTTCTCCTGTTTTATTTTCCTTTTTATGTTTTTCTTCCTTTTTTCCCTTCGAAATCAGAAAGGAAAATGTAAGGGAAAAGGCGTAAAATCAATGTAAAGAATATATTGAACTTAAACAGGTTTTGATAATTTCAAATTGTTTTTGCAAATAATTAATTTGTTTGTTTGTTAGTTTCTCTAA
>SEYY01002496.1:32500-45000 GCA_009176605.1 Armadillidium nasatum
TTGGGCCCGGGTTCGATTCCTCGAAATTATAACATCACTAACAGTTATATATATATATATATATATATATATATATATATATATATATATATATATATATATATATATATATATATATATATATATATATATATATATATATATATATATATATATATATATATATATATATTCTCAGATCGTTCCATCTCGGCAATTGTAGATGGAGCGACCTCTTCCTCTTTTTCTGTCAACTGTGGTGTTCCTCAGGGTTCTGTTTTATCTCTAACTTTATTCCTACTTTTCATTAACGATCTTCACAACTGCACTTCTAACTCTGTTCACTCTTATGCTGACGACTTACATTCTTCAACTCATTTCAAATCTGCTCCTTCTTTTGCTTCTAGAGTTGCTTCTCGTCTTCAACTTTCCAATTCTATTCTTGCCGATCTGGAAAGGATTTTCCGGTGGGGTCATAGCAATTTGTGAAGTTCAACACTTTAAAAACTCAACTTCTTCACATCTCCCTCTCAAAAACACCTCCCAACTTTCCTATCCTCTTCGATGGCTCTCCCTTCTCACCTGTAAATAACATTAACATTCTTGGTCTAAACATAAACAATAAACTGTCTTGGAAACCTCATATTACAATGGTTGCTAAAGCGGCCTCTAATAAGCTGGGAGTTCTGTTCAGATTGCGAGAATTTTTTTCTTCTGAGCAGTTACTCCAAATTTATAAGGGTCTTATCCGCCCTTGTATGGAGTACTGTTCTCACATTTGGTGGGGCTCCGGCTCCTTCTCTATTCTGGATAGGGTTGAGTCTAAAGCTAAAAGATTAATAAACTGTCCCCTACTTTCAAACTCTCTTGACCCCCTATCT
The DNA here is from genome assembly GCA_009176605.1 of Armadillidium nasatum. Taxonomy (NCBI): domain Eukaryota; kingdom Metazoa; phylum Arthropoda; class Malacostraca; order Isopoda; family Armadillidiidae; genus Armadillidium; species Armadillidium nasatum. The sequence continues at coordinate 33,361 of SEYY01002496.1, forward strand.
ATGCGACGTGACGTTGGCGCACTATCTTTTTTCTATAGGTACTACAATGGCAGGTGCTCATGGGAATTGACCTCTCGCATTCCTCCACCGTTGCGTCGTCCTCGTTGCACAAGGGGTGCCCTGCTTTCGCACCAATTTTGTGTGGCAGTAGGAAACCCTAGGCTAGCTCGTTGTGGTTCCTCCTTCTTTCCAGCCACCTCTGTTCTGTGGAACTTTTTACCATCGTCTATTTTTCCTCCTGCATTTAATCTTCCACTCTTCAAGGCTTCCGTCTGTGCCCACCTAAGGGATGTGCGTTAGGTGTGTTAGAGTGAGTTTTCTTCCTCTGTGTGTGCCCCCTCCATGAAAAGAGCTCTACCCGTGAGTGGTGGCGTTTCTGTAATAATATATATATATATATATATATATATATATATATATATATATATATATATATATATATATATATATATATATATATATATATATATATATATATATATATATTATATATCAGAGGTGGGCATAAGCGCAAAATGAAGCGCAAAAGCGCAATTTGCGCTTTAAATTTTTTTTTTGCGCTTTTGCGTTTTGCGCTAAATTTCGAAAATGTGCGCTTTTACATTTTGCGCTTAACAACTTTTATAAGAGCGCAAAAGCGCAAATTTGTGCTTTAAAAAATATTTTGCGCTTCTGCGGAAGTTTTTTGAAATTAGCGCTTACCAATTTGCGCTTCATCATTTTTCTTAATAAAAAACAATTTTGGGCTTATATTTCAGTTTCTTATTTAATCAGCCAAATTTTATTACTCTTTCTGCTAATTAAAAGTTAATACTTAAACTAGGAATGCCGATATATAAAAAAAATATTGATATTTAAAAAATATCAAATTGTCCTCGATAATAAAAGATATTGTTTATATATATATATATATATATATATATATATATATATATATATATATATATATATATATATATATATATATATATATATATATATATATATATATATATATATATATATATATATATATATATATATATATATATATATATATATATATATATATATATATATATATATATATATATATATATATATATATATATATATATAGTTTATTGTTTATATGGTTTATTTGTATGGAACAAAAGCCTTGTCTTCCAATATTTAATAAAACTGACAAGGAGGTAATTGCCGAGTACATCGAAATAATTACGCCTATTGCTGTTAGGCTGCATATGTTGCAGGATGAGAAGAATGCGTACGCGGGGGTTCTATTGCCTAACCTCTTCCTCCTCAAGGACAATCTCATGGAATTGCAACGAGAGGTGAAAAAACTTAACTATGCCAAAAGCTTAGTCAACTACTTACTAAAGCAGCCAAAGCCAAACAAAGGGAAAGAAAAGGGATTTGAACCGAGGTTCAGCATCATTTTTGATGATTGTGATTTACTTATGGCAACAGCTCTGCACCCTCATTTGAAAATCGGAGTGGCACATAGGTTAAATGAGGGGAAGTATCCAGCTGTCAAGACGAGGATATTGGAGGAAATAAAGTGTAATATTGCATCGAATTTTACTCCTCCACATCAAGGCACTGAAGGTGATGGGAATGAATCTGAAATGGACCCATTTAAGGTGAGCTATTTTTATAATTTAGAACAATCTTTAAGCATCTCTTAACCTATATATATATATATATATATATATATATATATATATATATATATATATATATATATATATATATATATATATATATATATATATATATATATATATATATATATATATATATATATATATATATATATATATATATATATATATATATATATATATATATATATATATATATATATATATATATATATATATATATATATATATATATATATATATATATATATATATATATATATATATATATATATATATATATATATATATATCTATATATATATATATATATATATATATATATATATATATATATATATATATATATATATATATATATATATATATATATATATATATATATATATATATATATATATATATATATATATATATATATATATATATATATATATATATATATATATATATATATATATATATATATATATATATATATATATATATATATATATATATATATATATATATATATATATATATATATATATATATATATATATATATATATATATATATATATATATATCACTGAGAGATAGAATGAGGAGTGAACTGGTGAGAGAGAAACTTGGGGTGGAATCAATTTTGGAATGCATAGAAAGAAACCAACTGAGATGGTTTGGTCACGTGAAGAGAATGGGGGAGGGAGAGAGACTGAGAGAGATGCTTTAATGGAGACCAGAAGGAAGGAGACCGGCGGGAAGACCAAGGAAGAGATGGATGGAGGCGGTAGAAGAAGCCATACAACGAAGGAAAAGACACTGGAAAAGGTGGAAGACAACCGAATGTTTGAGGACAGAAATGCGTGGAGAAAATTTTGGAGGAGTAGCACCCGACAGGCGTCAGCCTACCGGTTTGGACGGTGATGATGATGATGATGATGATATATATATATATATATATATATATATATATATATATATATATATATATATATATATATATATATATATATATATATATATATATATATATATATATATATTTTTTTTTTTATGTCTCCTCCGGTGGGCAAAGGCCAGGAGGCCTACCAAATTCCACCGGAGTTGGGAAAGGTCTATAATCATGGTCGATGGTGGCCGACGTGTCCAGACACATGGCGTTTGAAAGTATGCAAGTCAAAGGAAGTTGGGAAAACAGATGAAGGGAGTGTGTTCCAGACTTTACCAGTAGAGTATATGTAAGACTTGAGCATAGCGGTTAAGTCTGGGGTCAGAGAGTTGGACAGAGAAAGGATGAGAATGTGTAGAAAGGAGTGTCGCACGAGCTCTTCTCAATGGAGGAGGTATGCAACGAGAGAGTTCAGAAGAGCAGTGTCTGTTGTAATAGCGATAGTTAAGAGAGAGTGACGCAACAATTCGACGGGCAGAAAGAGATTGAAGAGAGTTAGTAAGAGTAGGAGAGTTGATGAGACGAAATGCCCTTGACTCCACCTTCTCTAAGAGAGCTGTATGTGTGGAACCACCCCAGATGTGCGAAGCATACTCCATACAGGGACGAACAACACCCCTATACAGAGCAAGCAACTGGGGTGGCGTGAAGTAATTCTGAAGGCGCCTCAGAACACCCAACCTCTTAGAAGCTTGTTTAGAAAGAGAAGTAATGTGATCTTTCCAAGAAAGATCACGAGAAAAAGAAACACCAAGAATATTAAGGAACAGATGAAGGCTTGAGTTGTGTGTTTTCGAAGAAGATATCATAGTTGTGTGGAAGATTGTGTCGAGTGGAGAGATGGAGGAACTGAGTTTTTGAGGCATTGAAAACAACCATGTTTTCTCTGCCCCAATTTGAAATACGGGAAAGATCAGAGGTTAGTTGCTCCAAGGCTACCCTTCTCGAGTCTATCAACTGCAGTTTGGTGGGACGTTTTTCAAAATGGAAGGAATAATGAAGGGTGGAGTCATCAGCATAGGAGTGGATAGGAGATGAGGTGATGGAGAGAAGGTCATTAATGAAGAGTAGAAAAAGTGTTGGTGATAGGACAGAACCCTGAGGAACACCACTATTAATAGATTTAAAGGATGAACGGTGGCCGTCTACAACAGCTGCTATAGAACGACCGGAAAGGAAATTAGCGAGAAGATCACAGAGAGAAGGATAGATACCGAAAGAGGGAAGTTTAGAAATCAAAGCTTTGTGCCAGACTCTATCGAAGGCTTTCGATATGTCCAGCGCGACAGCAAAAGATTCACCGAAATGCCGAATAGCGGAGGACCAAGATTCAGAGAGAAGGGAAAGAAGATCACCTGTAGAGCGTTTCTTACGAAAGCCATACAGAGATAAGATTAGAAGAATTGAGATGCTTCCAAATCTTCCTGTTAAGGATAGATTCGAAAACTTTAGAGAGAACGGAGGTCAAAGAAATAGGACGGTAGTTGGAGGGTTGAGAGGGGTCCCCCTTCTTCGGCACAGGTTGAATGAGCGCACGTTTCCAGCAAGAAGGGAAGGTTGAAGTAGATAGACAAAGACGAAATAGTTTACCGAGGCACGGTGCAAGCTCGGAAGCACAAGTTTTGAGAACCACAGGAGGAATACCATCAGGACCGTACGCCTTCTTAGTATTAAGCTCAGAGAGAGCAGAAATGACATCTTTAGAAGAAATTCTAATTTTGGGCATAATTGAGTTAGAGGGGGTTGAAGGAGGAGGAAATAGCTCCGGAATCGTCTAAGGTTGAATTAGAGGCAAAAGTTTGAGCAAAGAGTTCAGCTTTAGAAGAAGGTAAAACAGCAGTTGTGCCGTCGGAAGATATTAAAGGAGGGAAAGAGGAAGAAGCAAAGTTAGAGTTGACATTTTTTGCAAAATGCCAGAAAGAACGTGAAGAAGAGGAACCAGAAAGATTATTGCATTTTTTACGGAGAAAGGAGTTTTTAGTGTTACGAAGGATAGATTTTGCACGATTCCGGGATGAAATATAAGTAGCGTGAGTTTCAGGAGTTTGAAGACGACGGTAATCCCTGAAGGCAGCATCCCTGCGGCGGATAGCACGAGAACAAGCAGAGTTAAACCAAGGTTTATTAGGTTTAGTAGAAGGGAAAGAATATGGAATGTATGCCTCCATGCCAGAGAGAATCACCTCGGTAATGCGTTCTGCACACTCCGAGGGACCCTCCCCACGGAAGCAATAATCATTCCACGGGAAATCAAAGAAGTACGACCGCAAGTCCGACCAGCTTGCGGCACCGAAGTGCCACAAGCGTTTCCTTTCCGTAGGAAGGGGGTCTTTCCTGCGGAAGACTTGAAGAGATAGGAGAGGATACAGAGATAAGAAGATGATCGGAGGAACCCAGAGGAGGAAAGAGTTTAACAGTATAAGGAGAAGGATTAGAAGTTAGGAAAAGGTCTAGAACGTTGGGTTCATCTCCAAGACGATCAGGGATACGAGTAGGAAGCTGCACCAACTGCTCAAGGTCGTTTTGGATAGCGAAAAGGAAGGCACGTTCACCAGCTGTATCATGAGAACTAGAAGAAAGCCATTGGCGGTGGTGAACATTGAAATCACCTAATATGATGATTTCAGAGAAATAGAAGAAGAGAGAATGTGCTCTATTTTGGAGTTTAAATAGTCGAAGAATTTAGCATAGTCAGTAGAATTAGGAGATAAATAAACTGAACAAATGAATTTAGTCGTAGAGTGGCAAGAGAGCCTAAGCCATAAGGTTTAAAATTCGGAAGACTCCAAATTAGAGACACGAGAACAAACGACATCGTTGCGCACATATGCACAACAACCGCCTTTGGCTGAAAATTGAGGATAGAGACAGTAGGAGGAAACAGAATAGGGTTTGCTATCAGAACGCTCAAATCTGAGTTTCGGTCAAGAATAAGAGGTGAGGTCTAGAAGAAGAGAGGTGATGTTCAACAAAGTGGAAATTAGAGTGCAGACCGCGAATGTTGCAGAAATTAATGAAAAAAATAGACCGTGCATCAGGACAAGCCGGCGGCCGAGTCTTGGTGGCACCAACCCCATCACCGGAGGCCACCAACTCCCAAGTGGTGATGGGGAAGGGGTGGATGAGGGGCTATTTTTGGAAGCCGCCCCCCGTGGCTTCTCCGAGGCTACCGAAGTTGACGCCATTTTTTATTTTATTTTAATTATTTTTAAGATGTGTTAGAAATGTTTTATGTATGTAAAGGAGAGCCACTCCGTGTAGATAGAAGGTGAGCGCGAAAGGGAGCGAACCATTGGGCACCGGGATGAGATAGAAGTACCTTTAACATCCCGTATACCCAACAGGGGGTAATCTCATCGCTTCGGGAGCGCTACTTCCCTCCCCCTATATATATGATATATATATATATATATATATATTATATATATACATAATACATGACATAATGTTCAAATGAAACTTAAAAGGATTTGAGTTCTTGATACCATTTCTAAATTTTTCAGAAATTGAAGGCCCCATATATCTAGCAGACACCTCTGGAGGAGAAGTTGCGGCAAACCTTGGATAGCTGGGATGCAGTAGATGTTCACCACAATACCCCTCTCACTAGGAACCTTTTTCCATGTGAATACCAAGAGGTCTGGGTGGACTTGTTTATGAAGTATAATACCCCATTACCCAGCTCAGCGGCCGTGGAGAGGTTGTTTAGTCAAGGCTCTGACATTCTAAGACCAAAGAGGGCAGCCATTGCATCCAGCAATTTTGAAAAATTTATTTTCATGAAAGGGAATATGACCCTTTTCAGAATGCAAGAGGAGAGCTACGAGGAGGAAGAGATCATAGATGGCTGAATAAATAATAATAAATTCTTTCTCATTTTTTGTTATATATTTGCATTTATCAAATAAAATTTAAAAATAATTCATCTTTACATCTACGCTTTTTTTTTTTTTTTTTTTTTTTTTTTTTTTTTTTGCTTCAAAATTTGCGCTTTAAAAATTTTTTTTTTTTTGCGGACATGTGCGCTTTTGCATTTGCGGACTAAATTTTTGAAAAAATGTGCGCTTTTGCATTTGCGGACAAAGTTTTTAAAATTTGCGCTTTTGAGTTTGCGCTCTAAATTTTAAAATTTGCGCGCCCACCTCTGATATATATATATATATATATATATATATATATATATATATATATATATATATATATATATATATATATATATATATATATATATAATATTATATATATATATATATATATATATATATATATATATATTATATATATATTTTTTTTTTATTATAATATATATATATATATATATATTTATATATATATATATATATATTATATATATATATATATATATATATATATATATATATATATATATATATATATATATATATATATATATATATATATATATATATATATATATATATATTATTTTTTGGTGCTTGTTCTGAATTTGATAGCTATGAAATCTTTTAATTAAAAGTTTGAATTTATGTAATATTTTTTCTAATAACAATGAGTGATAGATATTTATTTATGTTTTTATAGTTTTTTTTTCTCAGGTTGGTACAGGGGGGAAAATAGAACCATGAAATTCGCAATCCCACGAATTTGGAGAGAGCCAACTGACCTCTTCGGCAGTTGCTTTTTCTGTTTATTGGACCCTTCCAAGAGTCGAACTGACAAAAATGCTCCTGCTATCATATATCCAGACCTACCTTCATCCATTGCCCAAGTGCCACACTCCCTGAGTTCCCTGTACCCATTCCTTCAAAGGGAGGACAGCCATCTTCAGAAGAAAGCAGCAAATCAAAAGACGATGAAGTCGTTGATCCTGAATTTTGTGTAGCTGAGGAGAAAAACCATTATTTTCCCAGGTCAGAAGATAATCAACGACTGATCAAATATCTTGGTCTCACAAAGTCCAATGCGGAGCTTTTGACGTCGAGATTCAAGCTGTGCAATTTATTAGATGAGTGTGTGAAAGTCGCAAGTAAGAGAAAACGTTACCACTCTTTTTCAGCTGTTTACACCAGTCAAGACAGGCTTTGCTTTTGCTACAATGTGACAGGTTTGTTTGAGGCACATGGAATTGAATTGCCTGTAAGGCCTGCGAGTGGCGCGTCTCATTTGTAGCTCATCGAAGAGTCTCAAAGCTGTGCTAGTTCATAACTGGAACATGTATCCATCTCTTCCCTTGACTCACTCGATGCAGTTCAAAGAAGATTACAGCAGCATGAAGCTATTGCTAAGTGCGTTGAAATATGAAGAACACAGTTGGGAGGTTATCGGAGATTTCAAAATGATGGCCTTCCTTATGGGTCTCCAAGGCAGCTTTACCAAGTTTCCATGTTATATTTGTCTCTGGGACAGCAGGGTATTCGCGGAACCATTTATCAAGACATGACTGAGTTCAGTGTAGGGAGGAACATTGTTAAATGGGAGTCTCTGTTGAGCCCTTAGAAAATATTGTTTCCTCCTCTACACATAAAATTAGGCCTCATGAAACAGTTTGTCGCAGCTCTAGATAAGGAGTCTTCAGCCTTCATCTACCTGCAAGACTTCTTCCCTAAGCTGTCTGAGGCAAAGGTCAAAGCCGGTGTTTTCGTCGGACAGCAAATAAAAAAGATCACGAAGTGCAAGGAATTCCCCAAGAAGCTCACTAGGAAAGAAAAAGCAGCGTGGAACAGCTTTGTTGCAGTGGTTCGTGGCTTCCTTGGGAATAAGGCCGAAAGCTATGAGGAGCTTGTTTAGAGCTTGGTCAAGAACTTCGGCAAAATGGTCTGCAGGATGTCCCTCAATGTACATATCCTTGATGCTCATTTTGCTGAATCTAAAGAGAACATGGCAGCATACTCAGAGGAGCAAGGCGAGCCATTTCACCAAGATATTCTTGACTTTGAACGCCGCCAACAGGGATCATATGTAACGAAAAGATGATGGGTGACTATGTTTGGGGGTTGGTTCGTGAAAGCAACTTACTGTATAAGCCTAAATCCCGAAAGACCATTCGTTTCTAAATATTTTGTGGTCTCTGTCATATAAATTAATTATAAATAAATGCTACTTTTGAGTTATAAGGAGTTTTTTCTATTTTGTGTAACCGAGAATGATTATATTCACCAATTTTTTATATCGGAATTGGTAAATTTGGGAAATATCCTTATCCTGATCACAAAATCAAAGTTTGGAGGAAAAATTAACCATTTTTAATATCTTCTAGGTATTAGAAAATAGGAAATTACAATTGCTCCCCAAAGATAAAAAATGTGCTACATAGTGTTATATATAAAAATATTCTTATGATTTATAGATACAATTTTTTTTATATCTGATCTCAAAAAAAAAGGGGAAAAAATGGTGTGGATATAAATATTTTGCATTTTGAATAAAAAATTATATCACAATGTCAAATTATTCAGAAATTTTTAATTAAAATAATAAATTTGAATAAATTTATATTTAAATAAATATTAAAATATTCTGTTGAAAAATCCTCATTTACTGCTTATTAGCATTCATATTAAAATTATTTATATTAAAAAAAAATGTTACATTTTTAGATAATAAATTTAATATTGAAAAAACGTTAATTAAATGAAAATAAATATAAATAAAAAAAATATTTTAATACAGCTGAATTAATTGTAATGCAAATTAATGCGAGACAAAGAAAAGAAAAGAAAAAAAAACATTCAATCTCCTTGTCATACATTTTTATTTCATTTTATTTTTTTTAAATGATCTTATAAATAATTTTTATTTTAACTTGAGATAAAAATAATTTTTTAAATAAACATTTTTTATCTTGAATTTAAAATAATCATTTAAATAAACATATTTTTCATCTTGGAAACAAAAATAATCAAAAACAAAAATAAACATTTTTTTTATTTTCAAATAAAAATAATATTTTAAATGAACATTTTTTTTTTTATCATTTCCATATAAGAATTTTGGTTGTTATCTTACCTTGTGGGATCCAAGGTTATCCACCCGACAAGCAAATCGAACGTTTCTTCCTTCAGAGACTGTTTGATTTTGGATTTCTTCAAGAAATATTGGATCGCGAACTTTGTTTCCTGAAAGTATATATATATATATATATATATATATATATATATATATATATATATATATATATATATATATATATATATATATATATATATATATATATATATATATATATATATATATATAAGGATAGCGACATTGACAGGCAAAAATCAGGCAACCTAAGCCAAAGGGATTTTGATTTGCAATGCAAATCACTCCGCTCAAATTGACCTCACGCTCTTTCCTGACACCATTTTGGGGGGTTCAACCCATTGAAATATGCCTCAAGTCTGGGGAAGGGGTCCACGGGGGGGGCCCCGTGAACCCCCCAGAAATGGTATCAGGAAGTTGCCTGAGTTTGCAAAATCGCAGCGTTCACCTAACTCTTTTTCCTGACCATTTTCTTTGCGGTTCAGTGCTGCTGGAATTGGATCGAATCTGGGGTCCGGGGTCCTTGAACCGACAAAGAAAAGGCAGGAAGGTCCTGAGAATGCAGGATTGCACGCAAATGCAGAAAAGACCGTTAGGACAGGTTGCCTGATTTTTTGCCTGTCAATTGTCGCTATTTATATATATATATATATATATATATATATATATTATATATATATATATATATATATATATATATATATATATATATATTTATATATTATATATATATATATTATATATATATATATATATATATATATATATATATATAGAGAGAGAGAGAGAGAGAGAGAGAGAGAGAGAGTTTGAAAAAAACGATTTTGAAAAACATTCAAAAAAAAAAAAAAAAAATGAACAGGAAAAATTAAAGAAGTATTAGAAAAAAATAAAAAAAAAAAAAAAAAAAAAAAAAAAAAATAAAATATAATATATATATATATATATATATATATATATATATATATATATATATATATATATATATATATATATATATATATATATATATATATATATATATATATATATATATATATATATATATATATATATATATATATATATATATATATAATACAAACCTCATAGATTTTGCCAAAAAAAAATAACGCAACACACACACAACACACACACACACATATATATATTATTATATATATATATTATATATATATATATATATATATATATATATATATATATATATATATATATATATATATATAAACATGGTAAACAGTTTCGTATCTTCTTATTAACTTCAACTTCCATCGCCTGCTGGAGCCGTGTGCACATTCAACCTGCGTCGAAGAAGAGAGACCCCTCTTAACCCATCAACTATCGTCCTATCTCTTTAATCTTTGTCTTTTTCAAAGTTTTTGAATCTATCTATAAATAGAAGATTTATAAGCATCGCAAATCTAATTCTATCATAGATCACCATTATATCTTCGGTAATGAAAGTCTTCCTCTATAACTATCCTTTCTCTCTGACTCTTGGTGTCCTCTTCTGTTCGGCATCTCTGTGAATCTTTTGTTGTCGCTCTTGACATATCGAAAGCCTTCGATAGAGTCTGGCACATAGTTTTGATTTCTAAACTTCCATCTCTCGACAACTAACCATCTTTCTGTAAGCATCTCTCTGATTTATTTTTCAGGCCTTTCTGTAGTAGATGTTATAGAAGAACATCGCCTATTCTTTAAATCTATCAATAGTGGTGTTCCAAAAGGTTCTGTTCTAACACTAGCTCTTCTGCTTTTCTTTGATGAGCTCTTTATTTTGCTATTCGTCATATGCACTCTTATTTAAGCCTTTCCACCCTGCATTTTTCCATTCAATTTAAAAGACATTCCAATCTAAGGCACATAACTACTGCTGGGAGGGTGGTCTCGGAAAAACTAATCTCTCATATTTCACGTGCTTCTAGACAGGATAAGATCTATGATATTTGTCTACTTGACCTAATCTACCACACAACGGCAGAATCTTCTTCGAAAGCATACAACTCCAACTTCTGTTCTTCTTATTTTTGATATTCACTTCTTAGTATTC
>SEYY01002496.1:47500-52174 GCA_009176605.1 Armadillidium nasatum
TTCTAGATCATTTTCTAACTTCTAATCCTTCTCCTTATGCTGTTAAACTCTTTTCTCCTCTGGGTTCCTCCGATCACCTTCTTATCTCTGTATCCTCTTCTGTCTCTTCAAGTCTTACGCAGGAAAGACCCCCTTCTATTGAAAGGAAACGCTTGTGGCACTTCAGTCGATGCCGCAAGCTGGTCGGACTTGCGGTCGTACTTCTTCGATTTTCCGTGGAATGATTATTGCTTCCGTGGGAGGGGTCGGTCCCTCGGAGTGTGCAGAACGCATTACCGAGGTGATTCTCTCTGGTATGGGAGCGTACATTCCATATTCTTTCCCTTCTACTAAACCTAACAAACCTTGGTTTAACTCTGCTTGTTCTCGTGCTATCCGCCGCTGGGATGTTGCCTTCATGGATCACCGTCGTCTTCAAACTCCAGAAACTCACGCTACTTATATTTCATCCCGGAATCATGTAAAATCTATCTTTCGTAACACTAAAAACTCACTTCTCCGTAGAAAATGCAATAATATTTCTGGTTCCTCTTCTTCACGTTCTTTCTGGCATTTTGCAAAAAATGTCAGCTCTAACTTTGCTTCTTCCTCTTTCCCACCTTTAATATCTTCCGGAGGCACAACTGCTGTTTTACCTTCTTCTAAAGCTGAACTCTTTGCTCAAACTTTTGCCGATAATTCAACCTTAGACGATTCCGGAGCTATTCCTCCTCCTTCAACCTCCTCTAACTCAATTATGCAAAAAATTAGAATTTCTTCTAAAGATGTCATTTCTGCTCTCTCTTAGCTTAATACTAAGAATGAGTACGGTCCGGATGGTATTCCTCCTGTGGTTCTCAAAGTTTGTGCCTCCGAGCTTGCACCGTGCCACGGTAAACTATTTCGTCTTTGTCTCTCTACTTCAACCTTCCCTTCTTACTGGAAACGTGTGCTCATTCAGCCTGTGCCGAAGAAGGGGGACCCCTCTCTACCCTCCAACTATCGTCCTATTTCTTTGACCTCCGTTCTCTCTAAAGTTTTCGAATCTATCCTTAACAGGAAGATTTGAAAACATCTCAATTCTTCTAACCTTATCTCAGATCGCCAGTATGGCTTTCGTAAGAAACGCTCTACTGGTGATCTTCTTTCCCTTCTCTCTGATTCTTGGTCCTCCGCTCTTCGACATTTCGGTGAATCTTTTGCTGTGGCGCTGGACATATCGAAAGCCTTCGATAGAGTCTGTCACAAAGCTTTGATTTCTAAACTTCCCTCTTTCGGTATCTATCCTTCTCTCTGTGATCTTCTCACTAATTTCCTTTCTGGTCGTTCTATAGCAGCCGTTGTAGACGGCCACTGTTCTTCCTTTAAATCTATTAATAGTGGTGTTCCCCAAGGTTCTGTCCTATCCCCAACACTTTTTCTACTTTTAATTAATGACCTTCTCTCTATTACCTCATCTCCAATCCACTCCTATGCTGATGACTCCACCCTTCATTATTCCTTTCAGTTTGAAAAACTATAAATAGAAATAGAAATTTATATAAAATAAAAGAAAGATCAACACTTCACTCGTTAGCAAATTCTTTTCACTTTTTGATTCTGAAAATAAAAAGAAAATTACTAGAAAAATAAATCAAACTTCATGTTCATATATTCTAAGGTTATATTTATATAACATTATTAACTGTTCTTTATTTTACGGGATTTTCTATCACATGTAGACCCATATTTCTCCATACAGTCTTTCACTTTCCACTGTTGATAGAGGTGCTGAAAGAAATTTTAATGCTAGGTTTCTTAATTCATAAAACTACTTCCATTACTTTAAACCAACTAAATGGAGTGAGACTGTCCTCACTGCTCAAAATAGGCAAGCTTACTCATTTGTCAATTTTCTGATGCAATTCTATTTACGACTAATTATTATTTTTTTTTTTTTTTTTTTTTTTTTTTTTTTTTTTTTTTTTTTTTTCGTTTCAACTATTTCACTGGTGAAAGAATGTAGCATTCATTTTGTTGCACTTGTTTCAATTGCTGCTGTACTTAACGATTTTGATGAAGCAATTTCTTTAGAATAGTAAAATTGTCCATTAAAGTTATGAAAATAAGACCTTCATCATCAATTCCTCCTGTACTTGAATCAATTTCGGTCAGAAGAAACTGAATTCTCTCGCATTTCTCGCCATCCCTCAGTGATCATATTTCTTACTGAATCATCTGATTCATGACTTAAGCTTAGTTTGAATCTTAGATCTAAGAAAGTAAGTTATGAACAAGGATCTATCATTAAGAAATATGATCAACCTTCTTTCTGCTGATTTTTAAAGTTCTTCAACAAATGTCATTATTTCATTATAACTCTTTCTATTTAGTTTTTTATTTTCTAAAAACACTAATTGACAAAATTGTGAGAGGACTTGAGCCAAATGTTGTTTCTTTATTTTTACAGTTTATTTTAGTAATACTTTCAAAATAAACCAGAAAAAACAAAAGTTTTTCTACGGTTTGCCCTGCATATATATGTATATATATATATATATATATATATATATATATATATATATATATATATATATATATATATATATATATATATATATATATATATATATATATATATATATATATATATATATATATATATAATAGCGTTTTCAGGGTAGCGATAGGCAACGCCTTTGCTTTTTTGAACCCAAATATAAAAGTTAGCATATATATTATATATATATATATATATATATATATATATTATATATATATATATATATATATATATATATATATATATATATTATATATATATATATATATATATATATATATATATGATTTTTAAAGGCATACTAAAGCCGCCGACGTAAATTTAAACCTAATTCCCTTTTTTCATACTAGCCCTGAGTGAAGAAGTAATTTTCTCGGTCAAAAAAATATATTCCTTCTCGGCAACTGTAGGCATCATCTCTCTACGCCGACTCTTCACTATAAATATATCTACTCATTCTATTGTGGTCTCTAAAGCAGTCCTTTTTTAAATTAAAATTTAAATTACATTGTCAGAATATAATAATAATAATAATAATAATAATAATAATAATAATAATGTATTTTAACTTGATCATCTCTTGCCCCAATTTATTTAATTCATAATTTATATAGAATACTGAAAACTGACTTGTAACACAATATAAAAAATTACTATGTGTATCGATAAGATCTGAGTCAGTATGAGTCAGTGAGGCAGGCGATTCCATACGCGCCTTTTTGTTCTTCGTATCAAAGCCTAAATTGAGTCTACGTTCTTTAATTTTTTTTTTTGTGCTAAAGTTTGTTTAAATATCATTTATTAAATATTAATTTATTACTGATTTGTGTGTTTTTAATAAAAAATGAGCTGTTAGTTTTTAAAAAGAAGTGACAACATTGCATGAGAAATTAAAGATTTTGCTCATTTTAAAGAAAGAAAAAAATAAGTGCAAGTACAAAAAAAAAATAAATATATATATATATATATATATATATATATATATATATATATATATATAATATATATATATATATATATATATATATATATATATATATATATATATATATATATATATATGTGTGTGCATTTTTCTGTAGAAAATTAATATTAATATTTTACTGGTGAAAATGAACTTCAGTAATGACATAATAGCTTCTTTATTAGAGAATCCTTTTGCTTCAAGATCTGAGGAGGAAAAAAGATTAATTTTAAAAGATGGGAGAACAACACCAAAACTTACCCATATACATGTTTGTAAAAAAGGAACTAGAGCATTTAAATCGACATCGTATGATAAATTTTTGTGGCTTTTTGGTAGTTTACAAAAAAATCGTTTATTTTGTTGGCCATGTACTCTTATAGGAAGAAAGAGAAATGTATGGTGTAATGAAGGGTATAACGACTGGAAAAATCTGTCTATTGCCTTGGATAGACACTCTAGTTCGAAAGACCACATTCAAAATGAAGTTACTTTTAAGACATTAAGTAAAGAGTCCTTGACCGTTTTGGAACAAATAAACGAGCAAGCAAAAAGATCAAGAAAGGCATTTAATGAAATAGATGCTAAAAATAGACAGATATTCAAAGTACTAATTGATCTTACTTGTCTACTGGCTAAACAAGAGTTATCTTTCCGTGGACATGATGAATCTAAAGATTCGTACAACCAAGGGAATTTTAAAGAGTTTTTCTTTGTGATGATAATAATAATGAAGAATTAAAAAACCATTGGGAAAAGATGCGTGGATTTACTGGTCTGTCAAAAACTATTAGAACGACATTATCGAGTGCATAGCTATGGAAATAAAGGAAACATTTGCAACATAATACGTGACTCACCCTTTTTTCTATCCAAGTCGATGAAACGACAGATAAATCTGAATTAACTCAGTGTTCCGTAATTTGTCGTTGTGTTGATTCTTTGGGTAAAATAAAAGAGCATTTTTTAGGCTTTTACGATGTAGGTGAAAACCGAAGCGCAACAGGAATATGCCAAAAACTTGTAGAAATATTAGAACCATTTGATTTTAAAAATAAACTCGTTGCACAAACATATGATGGCGCTAGTGTAATGTCTTCTGAGCTAAATGGGCTTCAGGCAAAAATTCGTAGTCTAGCTCCTCAAGCACTTTTTACTCATTGTTTGGCACATCGATTGAACCTTGTCC
>SEYY01002497.1:2500-5000 GCA_009176605.1 Armadillidium nasatum
CCAACCATTTTATCTGTCATAAAATAACGCTAAAATGACTTCATAAGAGCGAACTCAAAGAATGCCCCTATGCCAAGGATAAATTTACGCTACCCACATGAAGACAATCTTCAAAAAGAGAAAACAATGAAGGTCTTCACATATATTTAAAAAAAAAAAAAATAATAAATAATAATAATAATAAAATTACACAATGACCAAATTTCATAATGTTATTAAATGCCTTAAAATTTATAATTATTATTACTACTACTATTAATACCACCAAAAAAAAAAAAAAATTACTATACTACTACTATACTACTACTACTACTAATAATAATAATAATAATTAATAATAAAATACGCCTTCAATGCAAGGAGAATGAATAGAGACTCCTTTCAGGAAGTTACAAAGGCCAATATATATATATATATATATATATATATATATATATATATATATATATATATATATATATATATATATATATATATATATATATATATATATATATATATATATATATATATATATATATATATATATATATATATATATATATATATATATATATATATATATATGAAATACGTGTGGAGTGGAAAAGAGAACTCCATATACCCCTCCAAAGAGCAATTAAATCCTCTACAGGTAGTCAATGGGACTCGGTAGGTGGTTCAGATATGTAATTTACTTTCTGTATATGCAGGATCAGTCATACTATATATATATATATATATATATATATATATATATATATATATATATATATATATATATATATATATATATATATATATATATATATATATATATATATATATATATATATATATATATATATATATATATATATATATATATATATATATATATATATATATATATATATATATATATATATATATATATATATATATATATATATATATAT
This sequence comes from Armadillidium nasatum, assembly GCA_009176605.1. Classification (NCBI taxonomy): domain Eukaryota; kingdom Metazoa; phylum Arthropoda; class Malacostraca; order Isopoda; family Armadillidiidae; genus Armadillidium; species Armadillidium nasatum. Next base: position 3,418 of record SEYY01002497.1, read on the forward strand.
ATATATATATATATATATATATATATATATACCGATACCAAAGCTTTCAAATTCACCGATACCGATACCGATACCTAAAAATATACCGATACTCACCGATACCGATACTTCACTCCATCCCTAATATATATATATATATATATATATATATATATATATATATATATATATATATATATATATATATATATATATATATATATATATATATATATATATAGTTCATTAGCCAATTTTTCTTCAGTGGATTCTGGAAATTAAAACATCAATCTCTTTATAGAGACGTTCCCTTTTCCCCTGAATTTCATAAAAAATACCCTTGAAAATTTTCCCCCTATACGAATCGATTCATTTTGTGCGTTGTTTGTCAATTAAATTTAATCGTTAACAAGTCGTTCACTTTTCCCCTCTATTATAGGGGAATTTAAACTTGATGCAAACTTTAATGTACCCCAATAAACTGAAGTGACTTATTTTCATTTTTCCTTTACTAAAATTCTTAGATCAATAAAATGTCACACACACACTATATATATATATATATATATATATATATATATATATATATATATATATATATATATATATATATATATATATATATATATATATATATATATATATATATATATATATATATATATATATATATATATATATATATATATATATATATATATATATATATATATATATATATATATATATATATATATATATATATATATATATATATATATATATATATATATATATATATATATATATATATTGACAACTGTACTCAAAAATCACACCTAAGTCGATGATGAAGAGAAAAATAAAAATGAGTCCACATTTAAAGTCCGACTAATTCAAATAGACGGTGTTTGAAAGTCTTAAAGTTAGTTAAAGAAAGTGAGGGGAAAATATAAGGAAAAGGATTTCAAACTTTACTTGTAGAGAACATCAAAGAAAGAACGTGCAGTTAGTTTAGTCTGAGTTTAGGGAGGAAGTACATAACTGGTAGGTTTAGAAGAGCGATGTTCGTTGTAATGGCAATCATACATAGTGTAAAGAGATTTATATTCTTATTATAATAATTATTCTGATATAAAACTTAATATTGTAAGAGTTATAACTTCATTTCCCTCTGATGTGACTGTTAATTAATACCCAATAAGTTATATAGAATATATTTCGGTTTTCATTTAGTTTAAACTATTTTAATACATTCAATGTATTCCTTTTGCAAGGATATGTAGATTAATTTTGTATGTAAGGCGTGTCCTTATTTATTTTTAACACAATGTTTTGAAGAAGTCATCATCTGGAACTTGCTTCCGGTATATCTCAATCGCCGAATTGTGGATCGATGAAGGAAGAAGAATTAGTTCTTCTTGACATTAAGATTGGTCTTAAAGTGAGAATTAGTCTCGTAGGATCAGGTTAGTCTGTCCTATACCTTCCGAATAACAGGCTGGTTTGTTATTAGAGGAGAGACCGATTTTTCTCTCTCAAGTTGGTCTGTAAAAGGGGAAGGTTGATCTTGTCCCATTCACAGGTTGGTATGTAAAGAGGAAAGGTTGGTCTTTGCTCATTCC
>SEYY01002497.1:10000-17500 GCA_009176605.1 Armadillidium nasatum
TTGGAAAGTATATTTTGCCCCACTATTAAACAGCTTTTCACTCATTAAAAGAGGGCTGAGCGGAGATATCTGTAAACCAATGTAAGTAAATTAATTGGTAAAATAATCGGCAGAAAATTGATGATGACTACTGAGAAAAAATATGCCAATTTTGACGATGACGATCTTAGTTTAGTCGTCCCATCATATATATATATATATATATATATATATATATATATATATATATATATATATATATATATATATATATATATATATATATATATATATATATATATATATATATATATATATATATATATATATAGATATATAGATAGATAGATAGATAGATATATATATATATATATATATATATATATATATATATATATATATATATATATATATATATATATATATATATATATATATATATATATATATATATATATATATATTCGGTGGAGAGAAGACTATCCACATGTGTGTGTTAAACTTGTAAAAGTAAAAATTTAAAGTTTCGGAAACTTGCGAAAATTCAGCAAAAGAGAATGTTTGCATTTTTATTTTTCACTGGAAACGATTTTTCTTTTTCCTTAATTGTTTAATCCTTTTATGAATGAGGGAGAGGAGGGAGGGGGAGAGGAAGGAGAGGGAGAGGAAGGAAAGTTCTCTTCAGTTTCAAGAGTTTTAAACAAGTCTTGATTGAGGAATGAACATTTTTTGGGGGAATCGATTGATTGTAACTTAATTAAACACTTCTTAATGAGCTAATCAAGTAGAAGGGCCTCTCTGTTCATCATATTGTCTAATATATATATATATATATATATATATATATATATATATATATATATATATATATATATATATATATATATATATATATATTCTTATGGAGTCAACTGCAAGCACTCCCCAAGGACGTCTCTTTTGAAGTTTAACTCGACATGTGGTACATACATGACGAATCTCCAGCCCGCTTTTCGAGGCCAGTTCGCCTCTCGATGGTACGCATCACAATCACTGGATAGAATGCTGGGCACATGTGGCATTGCCGCCACGGTCTCTCGACCTAAACCCCTTGGATTATTATTTGTGGGGACAAATGAAAGCTCTCGTGTACAGAGATCCTCTTCCGGATGTTAATACTCTTCGGTAACGTATCGTCGATATTGTCGCGCATGCGCATGTCTTCACAGACTGCGTCATTTCCTTCTCAGACGGGTCGAAGCTTGTATTGTTGCAAATTGGTCACATTTCGAACACCTCCTATGAGTGGGACTGCGATGTGTACCACCACCACCTGCTTCACATGTTAATAAATAATATTGCAACCTTTATGATGTTTTTCCATGTTTATTTCTAAGGGTGTGGCATGTCTTTTGCCCTATGTATCACCTTTATCGCGCATTTCTCAAATATGTGTGTTAAAGGGAACTTCTTCACTTTTGTCGGTTTACTTAATGTTCACCCTGTATATATATATATATATATATATATATATATATATATATATATATATATATATATATATATATATATATATATATATATATATATATATATATATATATATATATATATATATATTATAAATTACTTTTTTTTTTACAACCCCGTGTTTCTGCGCCATAAATCGATGAACTTAATGATGAAATAATGAAAAGGTATTAATTTGATTCAGAGTTTGAAAAAAGTCACCTCCAAACCGATATATATCGATATTACTATATAGTAAAATCGATATATCGGTTTGTGAGTAACCGTTTTCAAACACTAAATCAAATTAATACCTTTTTCATTACTTTTTAACTAAAGTTCGTCAATTTATGGCGCAGCAACACGGGGTTGTAAAAAAGTCATAACCCTAATATATATATATATATATATATATATATATATATATATATATATATATATATATTATATATATATATATATATATATATATATATATATATATATATATATATATATATATATATATATATATATATATATATATATATATATATATATATATATATATATATATAAAATATATAATATAATATAATTATAATATAAGTAACGTAATGCTACTTCATGAATGGTTTTAAATTTTAATTAACGCAAGATGAATTGATTTTAATTAACTCAAATTGAATTGAGAACAAAAACATGATACGCATTTTTGCTTTAGCTTTTTTTATTATTATTATTATTATTATTATTATTATTATTATTATTATTATTATTATTATTTAGTTAATTAATTAATGAAAATGCGAAAATAAGCCGTAATTATTAAGTTCACAAAAAAAATTTCAGTGTCTGTATTTGTTTCTTTCATTTCATGTATTACTTTCTTACAGGGAGTTTGAAAACACAGACATAAACACGCACACGCACATTTAAAGAAAAGATTTTGGTACGTGTTCAATCTTTGTAACTTTTCTTATACCTCTCAACTAGTTGATAATCTTTCTCATACTCCCGTATAATAAGATCCTCTGGTTGTTAGGGGGAGGGAGGGACTAGAAACTTATATCGACTTAATGACGGAATGAAGAGACCTACTTCTGTTTTCTTAAACGAGTATCATTCTCAGTATTAAAATTAAAAACTGCCACCTTTTTTTTCTCTAATCCCTATTAGAGAATAGAGAAGGCTCAGATGAACCGTTGCTCCAGTTGGAAAGAGTGCCTTTCGAAGTGAAAGCAGTAATAAATCCTGGAGTCATCGGCATAGAAATGTGTGTGTATGTGAAAGGGGGGGGGGTGAAAAGTGACAGATAGATAATTAATTAACGAAAAGAGGAAATTTTTGGGAATAGGACAACCCTAAAGAACATCACTATTAATAGATTTAAAGGATAAAAGGTTGCCGCTTACATCTATAACAGATGTTGTAGGAAATTAGAAAGAAAGGTAGATACAGGAGAGAAATTTATAAATCAAAACTGAGAGAGAGAGAGAGCAAAAACCGTATTTTAGGAAGAAATTACGATTTTAAGTAGCTATAAAGATGTTCGAAGAAAGTTGAGAAGTAGACAACTTAGGAATCGTCTAATATAGAATTAGAGTCAAAAGTTTGAAGGAAGATTTCAGATTATCAAAATAATATAGTAGTGGTGATGTCAGAAGAAACAAAGAGAAGGTAAGTAGAAGGAAAGGTAGAATTGAAATATTTTACAAATTGACAGAAAGTGTGAGAAAGAGGAAGCCAAAAGATTTCTTCATATTTACTAAGAAAAGTTCTTTTACTGTGACGAATAATAGAATTAGGACAATTTGAAATGAAATTAATAGAAGTACGAGATTCTAGAATTTGAAGGCGAAAGTAATTCTGAAGGCAGCCTACCTTCCAGAAGTGGAAATGGTTTAACAGTGTAAGAACATGAATTGAGAGTTAAGGTCTAGCATGTTGGATTCATTTAGATAATCATTAGGAATGGCGGTCGGAAGTTACACCATCTGCTCAAGGTTAATCTGAATAGAGAAATGAAAGGCAAATTCACCATCAGTATCTTAAAAACTAGAGGAAAGCAACTGGTGGTAGTGTATATAAAATAAATCGCCCAAAATGGCGATTTTAAAGAAGAAAAAGAAAAAGGAAAAAGGAAAAACTTTAAAAACTAATAGAAAAAGAAAAAAAAAAAGGAGGAGGAGGAAGGAAGAAGAAGAAAAGGAAGAAAAAAGATCTATTTGGTAGTTTTGATTATCAGAGTATTTAGGATTGCCAGTAGAATAAGGCAAAAAATAAACGAAACATTAAATTAATAGAAGACTGGCAAAAAGAGCCTTCGCCACAAGTGGAAAATTCGGATATTGCTCACCTAACCAGAACATTCGCCTTTGAATGAACACTGAGGATAGAAACAGTAAGAAGGAACAGAGCTGGCTTCGCTGTCCGACTGCTCAAACACCAAAGTTTCGGTCAAGAAAAAGAGAAGTCAAGGAGAAGAACTGTGGTGTTCGTCAAAGTAGAAATCAGAATAAGACAGGGAATGATGCAGTGATTATAGTGAAGAAAGACAAGAGTATCTCAAAACAATTAATGGAGGTCATCAACTCCCAAGTGACGATGAGGGGGCCAAAGGGACGAACCAATGGACACTGGAGTGCATAGGAATATAAAAACACAACTAAACACTTCATATGCCCAATTGGATATATATATATATATAATATAATATATATATATATATATATATATATATATATATATATATATATATATATATATATATATATATATATATATATATATATATATATATATATATATATATATCCTCCTCCGGTGGGCAAAGGCCGGAGGCTATCGAATTCCACCGGAGTTGGAAAAGCACTAATATGGTCGATGGTGGCCGACGTGTCAAGATACGCGGCGTTTGAAAGTATGGAAGTCAAAGGAAGTTGGGAAAACAGATAAAGGGAGTGTGTTCCAGACTTTACCAGTAGAGTATATGTAAGATTGAGCATAGCGGTTAAGTCTGGGGTCGGAGAGTTGGACAGAGAAAGGATGAGACTGTGTAGAAAGTCGTGTCGCCCGGGCTCTTCTCAATGGAGGAGGCATACGACGAGAGAGTTCGGAAGAGCAGTGCCCGTTGTAGTGACGCAACAAATCGACGGGCAGAAAGAGATTGGAGAGAGTTAGTAAGAGCAGAAGAGTTGATTAGACGAAATGCCCTAGACTCCACCTTCTCAAGGAGAGCTGTATGAGTGGAGCCACCTCAGATGTGTGAAGCATACTCCATACAGGGGCGAACAACACCCCTATACAGAGCAAGCAACTGGGGTGGCGTGAAGTGATTCTGAAGGCGCCTCAGAACACCTAACCTTAGAATATATATATATATATATATATATATATATATATATATATATATATATATATATATATATATATATATATATATATATATATATATATATATATATATATATATATAATATATATAATAAATCATAATTATAGCTTCAGAGAGGCGATAAAGAAAGAAATTTCCGAAAAGATCCAATTAAAATTAAATTAGTTTTATTAATTAATTTAAATTATCCTTCCTTAATAACTTGTAGTAATTAACCTTATAAAACTGCGCACGCACGCACACATATATATATATATATATATATATATATATATATATATATATATATATATATATATATATATATATATATATATATAATATATAATATATATATATTATATATATATATATATATATATATATATATATATATATATATATATATTATATATATATATTATATATAATATATATATATAATATATAATAATAATAATAATAATAATAATAATAATAATAATAATAATAATAATAATAATAATAATAATAACATAAATAATAATAATAATAATTTTAAAAAAAAGGTGACAAATTTCAGTCAAGGAGCAGGTCTCTCTTGCTATAGAAATTATCGGTTTTCTTTCATGAAAGATATTGGTATCGGTCATTTTTTACCCATACCGATACCGATACTAACAAAATTTATATAAACCGATACCACAAACTTTGCCCATACTCCATCCCTAATATATATATATATATATATATATATATATATATAATATATATATATATATATATATATATATATATATATATTATATATATATATATATATATATATATATATATATATATTTTACACCTTATCCCACATGATGCAGGGTGGTGTCGACTGCATAATGTTTTAACATTCCTGCAATCATACGTGGGAAGAAAACTTGGTTGAAAAGGGTTCCCAGCCTTTAGAACCATACGAAGAACTATTCTTCATTTGACTCGACTGCGACGAAATAATCATCCTTTATTGACCAGAAGTTACTTTAAACAATTCTTTTTTTTTTTTTTTAATATTTAATTTCCATTTTACTGCCGAAAGTACGTTGTATCGAAAAATGTTTTTTTTTCACAAAAAGTAATTTTATTGAATTTCTGTTAATTTACTTTCAACAAAAAAAAATACTGAAAAATTATAACGAAAAATTAATTTTTTTTATTTAACTTTGGTCAATACAATTATTCTTATCAACAAACTCTGCAACCAGGAAGATCTCAAAGCCTCATATCCAACAGCCTACCCTTCTGCTCTCTTCTCTTCTTTTTTCTTCTCCTCTCTTCTGCTCTTCTCATCTCTTTTCTTCTGACTTCCTTATGATGTTTCTGACTTTCTTCTTCCCATCTGCTTCAAACCACATCCACTCTCGACGGCAGTCGAATCATATATATATATATATATATATATATATATATATATATATATATATATATATATATATATATATATATATATATATATATATATATATATATATATATATACTAAAGAACATATCTCAAAAGTAAACATTTCTTGTTAAAACTTTTATGCAGGAAGAAACTAACTCTAACTTAAATATTCCGATTATATTGTCTATTGTTGGAAAATATGAAGATTATAATTTTAATTAAGATCATGAAACTTTTTCAGAATTACATTTTAATTAATTTATATATATATATTATATATATATATATATATATATATATATATATATATATATATATAATATATATATATATATATATATATATATATATATATATATATATATATATAATAATATATATTAATTAAATTTTCATTGCTTTTAGAAATGATTTCAAACCACACTGAAAGACAGAAAGAAAGAAAAAATGAAAAAAAAAAAGAGAGAGAGAAGAGAGAGAGAGAGAGAGAGAGAGAGAGAGAGAGAGAGAGAGAGAGAGAGAGAGAGAGAGAGAGAGAGAGAGAGAGAGAGAGAGAGAGAGAGAGAGAGAGAGAGAGAGAGAGAGAGAGAGAGAGAGAGAGAGAGAGAGAGAGAGAGAGAGAGAGAGAGAGAATATTTTAGGTGAACGGATCTTTATTTTATCTCTTTCATGCAAACATTAAAAATGAAAAGAGGAAAAATTTTTTTTTTTCCTCTCAAACTAAAATATTTCGCGATTGCAAACTTTTTATGACCACAATGAAAACTCCTTCGAAATAATCTGATGAACCATTCTAAGCATTTCGAGTCTTGGGCGAAAACTTTCTCTGTATTTGGGTTGGTTTAGATTAAAAAAATTTTGAGTGAAACGTTAAACAGATTCTGCCATTATTTTTAAAAGTAATTTAACATGAAAACCAAATACGAATTAAAACTCTTCATCTAATTACCTATTTTCTACTACTTCACTATAACTACTACTACTACTACTAATAATAATAACTATAATAATCTCACTATATTCATCCTAAGAAATCCGCGGAAGGATTACTAAGGAAGTGATAACTCCATTTTGGAAGAATAATTCTTATCCAACAGCGAGGTAATTGAAAGCAACAGATACTCACTAAAATATTTGCGCGATTCTTACCTGAAAAAAAAAATATATATATATATATATATATATATATATATATATATATATATATATATATATATATATATATATATATATATATATATATATATATATATATATATATATATATA
>SEYY01002497.1:20000-21077 GCA_009176605.1 Armadillidium nasatum
TACTCGAAATGTACTAAAATAATGTTTAAAGCTTACTCAAGTTAACAATTTCTTACTGTTATGTAAAGTTTCATTGTAAAGTAACTTATTTTCTAAAAGATTATGATTGATTGTTATGATTAAGACTGTTATGATTATTATGATTGATATTATGAATATGATGATTATTATTATTATTATTATTAATATTATTATTATTATTATTATTTATTATTGCTATATTGATTGTTAGTTTTGTTTCTTTAAAAGTAATTTAATTATTTGTTGTTCTAGGCAACCAATTTTGGGACTGTACTGCAAATAAACTTTTAGCTATTGCCGAAGTTTTACCCATCCTCGCCGCATTTTTAAAATACATCACTCATTAAAATATTTATTTGTTGTCAATCACTATTGTGTCGTGATTCCACGACATATTTTTGGAGGTCCCACCGAGATTACATTTTGCCCAAGATTCATTATGAGTGACGTGGATAAAATCGAAGAGCGGCGTGGATGTGAGCAGGATGAGGAATTACTAGGATCTTGGATAACGAAAATTAATAAATTTTTTAAGGACATTCAAGACATCGAAAATAGTAATTTAAAGGAGACTGTCACTAAAATGTTAACAGGTAAAATGATGGAATCGAGTGCTGAAGCATTTGGTAAGTTTAATGTTTCAGCACCACGTAATGCTAATGCTGAAAGAAAATCAAACATTCACTCTAAAATGGACCATTTAAATGAACATTGCAGTGATTCATACATGGGAGCTACTGAATCTAATGATAGCGATGAGTCAATCAGGCGTACTTTTAAAAAAGAAAAGACAAAGAAAAAACGTAATGTGTCTAAAATAAGGCTTGTTTACCCTAATATTGCACTTAAACCTATACCTTTCAACATTCATGACGGTAAATCATTCGATGACTTTTTAGATGATTTTGAGACTTACGCTATAGAAAGTTGTGGGTCTGATCAACGGAAATGGATATTAGAACTTAATTCTTTTCTTTCAGGTTCTGCAAAAACAGCATTTAAAGCGATAAACACAGGTAAGTTAACTTATGAACAGGTTACAAATAAAATGAAAAA
>SEYY01002498.1:10000-12500 GCA_009176605.1 Armadillidium nasatum
TTATTATATTATTATTATTTAATTAAACTATTCACCCAAAATTATAAGTTTTAAAAATATTGGGTTGATGCTTTTTATTTTGCGAACTTCTGTCGAAGTGTTTCTCTTCCGGGCAAAGTGGATAAATTATCCATTTTGCCGTGACAGATCCCAAATACTTTTTAGGTGACGAACAATTTGTGTTCCAAGAAGAGGCCAAGCTTACGGTTTGGAAGATAACTTAAGAAGCACCTTCAACGATGTCAAAAAATGAATCCACCAATTCGGCAACAAATGTGACATTCCAGTTACTGTAAAAATGAGGCCCCCCGACCTTAAAACTTCATTTGGAAACCCCCCCCTTCCAGGAACCATTGAGAGTAAATCTGTGCTCACTAAAAGTCGTCAGATTGTGGTTGTTAGATTGATTAAATAAAATGAGGCCAATCTAGCTACTGCTTGATACTAAAAAATCGTTAGTGTGGGTTTCAAAACCCAAAATTATGGTTAAATCCACTAATTTTGAAGGTTAAAACCCCCATAATCCCTTGAGAAAGTCTGACTAGAAATCTCGGTTGCCAGATGTGCAAAAATTAAAAGAATCCAAATAAGCTACAGCTACTGATGCCCAAAAGACTAAGTACCGTCTGATTATGGCTAAAACGTTCTATATGGAATAATTATAATAAAAAAAAAAAAAAAAAAAAAACTCTATTTGAGGTTAAAAAAACAATCTGATGGGTCGCCCCCACAATAATATTCCTAGAAATAAAGATGTAGATTGCTATGTTGCCATATTTAAAGACATAGTCGCTAGATTTGGCACCTTTCGTAAAATAACTACTTAAAATCTAAAATTTAAGGCTTTATTCATCCCAATAGTGAGAAATAAAAAATTGGTAAAGGGAAGTTAATAATTTGGACTACTTCAAATTTTTTTTGAATTACAGGAATAAATTTGAAGTTTTGGATATTTTTGCTTTTTATTATTAAAAGATTAATGTTTAAAGATGAGAAACATATTTAAAAAGAAAATAATTAATTTATTCGATTTTTAACCATTTTCTTTTATCTTGTTAGATAAGATTTTCCACTTTGCCCGGGTATATATATATATATATATATATATATATATATATATATATATATATATATATATATATATATATATATATATATATATATATATATATATATATATATATATATATATATATATATATATATATATATATATATATATATATATATATATATATATATATATATATATATATATATATATATATATATATATATATATATATATATATATATATATATATATATATATATATATATACTGCTAATACTCTTGAGATAAATATATATTATTAAACATCGTTATATATATATATATATATATATATATATATATATATATATATATATAATATATATATATATATATATATATATATTTTATATATTTATATATATATATATATATATATATATATATATATATATATATATATATATATATATATATATATATATATATATATATATATATATATATATATATATATATATATATATATATATATATATATATATATATATATCCTCACGTGCACTGTAGCATAACATTACTGGATTAAAATACTTCTTAAAACATATGCTATGCTGTCGACCATGTCGTAATATATATATATATATATATATATATATATATATATATATATATATATATATATATATATATATATATATATTATATATATATATATATATATATATATATATATTATAATAAATTTTTAATTTAATTTATTTTTTTAAATTTTTAAGAAAATTATTTTAAGATTAAGATTATTATATTATTATTATTATTATTATTATTATTATTATTATTATTATTATTATTATTATTATTATTATTATTATTATTATTATTATTATTATTATTATATTATTATTATTATTATATATTATTATTATTATTATTATTATTATATTATTATTATTATTATTATTATATATTATTATTATTATATTATTATTATTATTTTATTATTATAATTTATTTAATAATTATTTATTAATATTATTATTATTATTATTATTATAATTATTATTATTATTATTATTATTATTATTAATTATTATTATTATTATTATTATTTATTATTATTATTATTATTATTATTATTATTATTATTATTATTATTATTATTATTATTATTATTATTATTATTATTATTATTATTATTATTATTATTATTATTATTATTATTATTATTATTATTATTATGTTGTCAATAGTGTCATTTTTAGGTCCATTAAGCAGAGGGAGTTAAATGGAATGAGTTGCACTTTTAAACATGAAAACTTAACAATGATAATTGCAGTACAAATATAACTGTGATTTATTGGGGATGGGAACGAAATTCTTACACATATTTACACACATGACTGTCTGTATGAACCTATTCGTACATTAAATAGTATTACTGGGAAAGAACATTGACAAAATTTT
>SEYY01002498.1:17500-27500 GCA_009176605.1 Armadillidium nasatum
TAATCTTCTAAAGATTCATTCTGCTCTCCTGAGCTTATACTAAGAAGGCGTCGTCCCGATGGTATCCTCCTGTGGTTCTCAAAACTGTGCTCGAGCTGCTCCTGCCTGGTAAACTATTTCGTCTATTTTTTACTTCAACCTTCCTTTTGCTGGAACGTGCGCTCATTCAGCCTTGCTGAAGAAGGGGACCCTCTCAACCTCTAATATCGTCTATTTCTTTAACCCCGTTCTTTAAGTTTTCGAATCTATCCTTAACAGGAAGATTTGGAAACACTAAATCTTCTAAAATCTTATCTCAGATCGCCAGTATGGCTTTTTCGAAAGAAACGTCTACTGGTGATCTTCTTCCTTCTCTTGACTCTTGGTCCTCCGCTCTTCGGCATTTCGGTGAATCTTTTGCTGTAGCGCTGGACAATCGAAAGCTTTCGATAGAGTCTGGCACAAAGCTTTGATTTCAAAACTTCCCTCTTTCGGAATCTATCCTTCTCTCTGTGACCTTCTCTCTGATTTCCTTTCCGGTCGTTCTATAGCAGCTGTTGTAGACGGCCACAGTTCATCCTATAAATCTATTAATAGTGGTGTTCCTCAAGGATCTGTCCTATCCCAACACTTTTTCTGTTTTTCATTAATGACCTTCTCTCTATTACTTCATCTCCTATCCACTCCTATGCTGATGACTCCACCCTTCATTATTCTTTTCATTTTGAAAGACGCCCCTCCCAGCAACAGTTAATAGAGGCAAGGAGGGTGGCCTTGGAGCAACTAACCTCTGATCTATCTCTCATTTCCAATTGGGGCAAAGAAAACATGGTCGTTTTCAATGCCTCAAAAACTCAATTCCTCCATCTCTCTACTCGACACAATCTTCCACACAACTACGATATCTTCTTCGAAAACACTCAACTCAAACCTTCATCTCTCCTTAATATTCTCGGTGTTTCTTTTTCTCGTGATCTTTCTGGAAAGATCACATTACCTCTCTTTCTAAACAAGCTTCTAAGAGGTTGGGTGTTCTGAGGCGCCTTCAGTATTTCTTCACACCACCCCAGTTGCTTGCTCTGTATAGGGGTGTTGTTCGCCCCTGTATGGAGTATGCGTCACACATCATCTGGGGGTTCCACACACACAGCTCTCCTGGAAAGGTGGAGTCTAGAGCTTTTCGCCTTATCAATTCTCCTGCTCTCACTAATTCTCTCCAATCTCTTTCTGCCCGTCGAAATGTTGCGTCACTCTCTCTATACTATCGCTATTACATGGACACTGCTCTTCTGAACTCTCTCGTCGCATACCTCCTCCATTAAGAAGGGCTCGTGCGACTCGTCTTTCTACACAGTCTCATCCTTTCTCTGTCCAACTCTCTGACCCAGACTTAACCTCTATGCTCAATCTTACATTTACTCTACTGGTAAAGTCTGGAACACACTTCCTTCATCTATTTTCCCAACTACCTATGACTTAAGCACCTTTAAACGCCTTGTATCAGGTCATGTCGGCCTTTAATTTGACCATGTTTCCGACTTCCCTCCCAACTCTGGTGGAACAATGGTAGGCCTCTGGCCTTTGCCCACCAGAGGAGAAATAAAAAAAAAAAAAAAAAAAAAATATATATATATATATATATATATATATATATATATATATATATATTATATATATATTATTCACCTCTAGAGGGCAAGTGGCATTCTAAAAGGTCCACAAGATTTAAGGAGAAAATCGGAAACCTGGTTAAATTAAAGGCCGACATAGCCTTATACACGGCGTTTAAAGCAAGTGTTGGGAAAATAGAGGAAGAGACTTTACCAGCAGAGTACATGTACGATTGAGCATAGCGGTTAAGTCTGGGGTCAGAGAGTTGGACGGACAAAGGCTGAGACTGTATAGAAAGGAGTGTCGCACGAGCCCTTCTTAATGAAGGAAGAACGCATTGAGAGAGCTGAGAAGAGCAGTGTCCATTGTCATAGCGATAGTATAGATAGAGTGACGCAACAATTCGTCGGGCAGAAAGAGACTGGAGGAAATTAGTGAGAGCAGAAAAGTTGATTAAGACGAAAAGTCCTAGACTCCATCTTTTCAAGGAGAGCTGTATAAGCGGAAGCCACACAGATGTGTGAGACTTACTCCATACAGGGGTGAGCAACAACCCTTTAAAAGAAAGCAACTGGGGTGCAGTGAAGAAATACTGAAGGCTTCTCAAAACACAACCTATTAGAAGTTTGTTTAGAAGGTGTTTGGGTGTTTGTGATCTTTCCAAGAAAGATCACGAGAAAAAGAAACATCAAGAATATTAAGAGAGATGAAGATTTGAATTGCTTGCTTTCGAATCAGATAACATAGTTGTGTGGAAGGTTGTATCGAGTAGAGAGTTGGAGGAATTGAGTTTTTGTGGCATTGAAAACGACTTTGTTTTCTCTGTCCCAATTTAAAATGCGATTTAGATCAGAGGTCAGTTGCTCCAAGGCTACCCTCCTCGAGACTATTACTGCTGTTGGGAGGGGTGGCTTTCAAATTGAAAAGAGTAATGAAGGGTGGAATTATCGGCATAGGAGTGGATAGGAGATAAAGTAACAGAGAGAACTTCATTAATGAAAAGCAGTAAAAGAGTTGGGGATAGGATAAACCCTTGAGGAACACCATTATTAATAGTTTTAAAGGAAGAACGGTGACCGCTAACAACAGCTGCTATAGAACGACCGGAAAGGAAATCAGGGAGAAGGCCTCAGAGGGAAGGATAGATTCCGAAAGAGGGAAGTTTTGAAATCAAAACTTTGTGCCAGACTCTATCGATGACTTTCGATATGTCTAGCGTGACAGCAAAAGATTTACCGAAATGCCGAAGAGCGGAGGACCAAGAGTCAGAGAGAAGGGAAAGAAAATCACCAGTAGAGCGTTTCTTTTCGAAAGCCATATTGGCGATCAGAGATAAGATTAGAAGAATTGAGACGTTTCCAGATCTTCCTGTTAAGGATCTATTCGAAAACTTTAGAACGAACAGTGGTTAAATATATCGGACGGTAGTTAGAGGGTTGAGAGAAAGGTCCCTCTTCGGCATAGACTGGATAAGCGCAAGTTTCCAGCAAGAAGGGAATGTTGAAATAGATAAACAAAGACAAAATAGTTTACCAAGGCAGGGTGCAAGCGAGTAAGCACAAGAACCGCAGGAGGGATACCATATTATATATATATATATATATATATATATATATATATATATATATATATATATATATATATATATATATATATATATATGTATAAATTTTTATTTTTATTTCCTTTATTTTATTATAAAAATATATAAATAATAATAATATATTATATATCCTTTATATATTATAAATATATATTTATATATATATATATATATATATATATATATATATATATATATATATATATATATATATATATATATATATATATATATATATATATATATTATATATATATATATATATATATATATATATATATATATATATATATATATATATATATATATATATATATATATATATATATATATATATATATATATATATATATATATATATATATATATATATATATATATATATATATATATATATATATATATATATATATATATATATATATATATATATATATATATATATATATATATATATATATATATATATATATATATATATATATATATATATATATATATATATATATATATATATATATATATATATATATATATATATATATATATTATATATATATATATATATATATATATATATATATATATATATATATATATATATATAATATATATATATATATATATATATATATATATATATAATATATATATATATATATATATATATATATATATATATATATATATATATATATATATATATATATATATATATATATATATATATATATATATATATATATATATATATATATATATATATATATATATATATATATATATTATAATATATATATATATAATTATATATATATATATATTATATATATATATATATATATATATATTAGGGTGTTGAAAAATTTAGCAGTGAGTAGGGAAGGGCAAACTATGCATATTTTATATTATATATATATGGGTCCTCAAATGTTTAGTTTACAAGATAGTGAGCATAAAGGTTAATTAAGACTAGGTAAACAATAGAAAATCAAATACAGAGAGGCAAATCTAACGTTTGTTTTTCACAACCATTATTTATAATATCCGTTCGAAGTGTCTACTGCCAACATCAGTGCACATGCAATACTTAACGTCGTAGTGACTGTTGTATGTTTTCGAAAGTCCTGGTACATAGTCAATATCTGCAGAAGCCACTGCGATTCTTGCTACGAGAACCTCCTTTCACTCTTTAGGTGTGTCATAAATGGGGTTCCTCATGTACCCCAATAAGATAAATCTAGAGGATTCATATCTGGGTATCTGTTTACGAAAAGGCCTGGCACCTAGGCAATATCTGTAGAAGCCACTGCAATTCTTGCTACGAAATCCTCCGCTGACTCGAAAGGTGTGTCATAAAGAGGGTTCCTCACGTACCCATTGTAACAGAAATCTAGAGGATTCATATCTGGGTACCTCGCTGTTAAAGAACCATGAACATAATGATTAGGAAAACGATCTCGGTATATCTTTGCTTCTTCTCACGTCTTGCATTACCATTTGCAGCGTCATTAGGTGAATGTCGGCCATTTCCACATTTGTTAGATGATTCACGATGCCGATTAAACTCCACGATTATAAATGACATTTGCTCAAATTGTGCACCCGACCTTACTTTGCTATCCAATTATTTCAGAACGTTCGAAAACCCTCTCAAATCTAATACAAGTAATATTGTAAACTAAAGATTTGCTGACACATATGCATAACATGACATGTGAATAATTTCCTATTCCCTACACACTGTTAAAAATTTTGTACCTCTAATTTTGCAACACCCTGTATATATATATATATATATATATATATATATATATATATATATATATATATATATATATATATATATATATATATATATATATATATATATATATATATATATATATATATATATATATATATATATATATATATATATATATATATATATATATATATATATATATATATATATATATATATATATATATATATATATATAATATATATATATATATATATATATATATATATATATATATATATATATATATATATATATATATATATATATCCCTTCTTTGTTGGAAACGTGCGCTCATTCAACCTCTAATAACAGTCCCATTTCTTTAACCACCGTTATTTCTAAACTTTTCGAATCTATCCTTAACAGGAAGATTTGGAAACATCTCAATTCTTCTAATCTTATCTCTGATCGCAAGTATGGCTTTTGTAAGAAACTCTCTACTGGTGATCTTCTTTCCCTTCTCTCTGACTCTTGTTCCAACGCTCTTCGGCATTTCGGTGAATCTTTTGCTGTCGCGCTGAACAAATCGAAAGCTTTCGATAGAGTCTTACACAAAGTTTTGATTTACAAACTCCCCTCTTTCGGAATCTATTCTACTCTCTGTGACTCTCCCTTTAATTTCCTTTCCAATCGTTCTATAGCAGCTGTTGTTGAAGGCCACCAATCATCCTTTAAATCAATTTATAGTGGTATTCCTCAAAGATCTGTCCTATTCCCAACACTTTTTCTACTTTTTATTAATGACATCTCAGTTACTTCATCTATTATCCACTCTTATGCCGATTACTTTCTTTAATTTGAAAGGTGCCCCTCTCAACAGAGGTTAATAGACATAGACTCAAAGAGGGTAGCCTTGGAGCAACTGATCCTCGGATTTATCTCATGTTTCAAATTGAAGCATAGAAAACATGGTCGTTTTCAATGTCTCTTAAACTCTATTTTTTCATCTCTCTACTCGACACAACCTTCCACACAACTATGATATCTTATTCGAAAACACACTACTCAAACCTTCTTCTCTCCCAAATATTCTAGGTCTTTTTTTCTCGTGATCTTTCTTGGAAAGGTCACATTACTTCTGTTTCTAAACAAGTTTCTACGATTTTTGGTGTTACAAGGCACTTTCAGAATTTCTTCGCTCCACCTCGGTTGCTTACTCTTTATAAGGGTGTTGTTCACCCTTATGTGGAGTATGAATCACACATCTGGGGTGGTTCCACTCATACAAGCTCTCCTTGAGAAGGTGAAGTCTAGGGGTTTTCGTCTCATCAACTCTTCTACTCTCACTAATTCTCTCCAGGGCCACCGTTCATCCGTCGAATTACTTCGATATTCTCTCCCGCCACTCTCTCTCTCTCTCACTCTCCCTCTCTCTGCTATTACAATGGACACTGCTCTTATGAATACTTCCGACGTAGACCTCCTCCATTGAAAAGGGCTCGTGCGACACGTCTTTCTACACAGTTACATCTTTTCTCTGTCCAGCACCTTTTGACCCCAGACTTAACGGTTATGCTCAGTTTTACATGTACTCTACTGGTAAAGTCTGGAACACACTCCTTTCATCTATTTTCCCAACTTCCTATGACTTGCACACCTTTAAACGCCGTGTATCGGCCTTAAATTTGACCAGATTTCTGATTTTCTGCTTAACTCTGGTGAAAATTTTGTAGGACTCTGCCCTTTGCCCAAAGATAATATATATATATATATATATATATATATATATATATATATATATATATATATATATATATATATATATACACTCTCAGATAGGGTTTCCATCCTGTCGGTGGGACCAGCATCTTTTTCCCATCTGCTTTTAAAAGTTCCTCTCCAATAGCGCTCTAAAAAATCATGTTTTTCGGCTCGTTAGTTTCAGTGTCAGTCCCTCGAGTTTTATTTAAACTCACAGGTAAGATTTTTTTCCCCTTCAGAAGGAGTAGCATCGTTTTCCATCGAATCTCTAAACACTTTCTCGGAACTATGGTTTTTCATGCTGATCTATATAGAGTTATTGCAAGTAATGTCTTTTTTCTTTGCCACACAGAATTGCTTGGCCTGTCTTATGAACCTATATATATATATATATATATATATATATATATATATATATATATATATATATATATATATATATATATATATATATATATATATATATATATATATATATATATATATATATATATATATATATATATATATATATATATATATATATATATATATATATATATATATATATATATATATATATATATATATATATATATATATATATATATATATATATATATGTCATGAATAATAATAATTTAAGTTTGGAGTTCTTCATATATTTCCATACGTTCATTTGCTTATTTTGGTCTAACTTTTTTTTCGTACGTCCTCTGTGTTGAAATTTCAATGAATAATAAGGCAAGATTGATGAATATTAGATAATGAGAGAGGGAATGAGAGAGAGAGAAGAGAAAGAAAGAGAGAGAGAGAGAGAGAGAGAGAGAGAGAGAGAGAGAGAGAGAGAGAGAGAGAGAGGAAAGAATGAATGTTGACATTAGAAAAGAGACTAAGAATTGAAGAATTAGAAAAATGATAAAAGAAAGAGAGAAAAACAGATAGTAATAGAAAGAGAAATCGTATTGGAGGAAAATCAATAAAGAGAGAAGGAGATAAATAGATAAAAAAGCAAAGAGGAAAAAGAGGAATACCATAGTAAAAGATTTTAGAAGAAGAAAATAGAAAAAGATTAAGAAAAAGAATGTTATTTAAATTATATTTAGAAAAAAATAGAAAAAGAACATTATATTTAAATTATATTAAAATAAATAAAGTAGAAAAAGATGAAGAAAAAGAACATTATTTAAATTATATTTAGATAAAAAATAGGAAAAGAAGAAAAGGACATTAAATCTATTTTTAAAAAAATAATTATTAATTATTAAAAAAAATAAATTAAAAATTTAAAAATATTAAAAATATTAAAAAATATTAAAGAAACTAAATTAACTATTAAAAAACACTAAAAATAAAAATATTAAAAATTTAATGAAATTTGACAATTCAAAAATGAAAAAAAAAAAAAAAAAAATTTAAAAAAATAAAAAAAAAACCCATAAAATTATTAATTATTATTTCTCTACCATGAAAGAAAAAAATGTCAATATATAAAAGAATGATTTAAGATAAAAATGAGTTTGTTCAAAGGTCGAACAATCCACTAAGAAGACAAATTTATAACCCTTCCATATATTCCTTCAAGCTCTACTCAGAGCTCTTATATATATATATATATATATATATATATATATATATATATATATATATATATATATATATATATATATATATATATATATATATATATATATATATATATATATATATATATATATATATATATATATATATATATTAATATTTGAAGTGGTAGAGAAAATTTTATTGATGGTTATCATCAAGTTTTCTTTTAGTTTTAATGATAATAAAGAAATAAAAATTTTAATTTAGTTTTAATGACAATGTAGAATGGTTCGATGGTAGTTTTAGCGACGCTAACTATACTACTGTTCATGTTGTACTCGGATGGTGACAGTTGGCTTTGATGAAATTTTAATAATATTAACTATTGATGTTGTGGTAAGCTTAATGATGTTGATCATTGGTGTTACTTATTTACTGGTGTTGACCATTGATGTTGTGGTAGGTTTAATGATGGTGATCATTAGTGTTGTGGAAGATTTACTGGTGTTGACCATTGGTGTTGTGGTAGGTTTAATGCTGGTGATTATTGATGTTGTGGCAGATTTACTGGTATTGACCACTGGTGTTGCGATAGGTTTAATAATGTTGATCACTGGTGTTGTGGTAGGTTTAATGATTGTGATCATTGGTGTTGTGGCAGATTTACTGGTGTCGACCACTGGTGTTGTAGTAGGTTTACTGATAGGGATCATTGGTGTTGTGATAGGTTTAATAATGTTGATCACTGGCGTTGTGGTAGGTTTAATGATTTTGATCATTGGTATTATGTGCAGATTTACTGGTGTTGACCAGTGGTGTTGTGGTAGGTTTAATGATGGTGATCATCTGTGTTGTGATAGGTTTAATAATGTTGATCACTGGTGTTGTGGTAGGTTTAATGATGCTGATTATTTGTATTGTGATAGTTTCCATGATTAGAACTATTGATATTAAGGTAATTTAACCTAAAGTGATGTGACATATTGCTCGTGCAGTTTGTATTACTTCTTCACGAGGATCACAACTGTTATTCCCCTTCTGGAGACAAGAGGCACACCAGTACATTACCCTAAAACCTAAAATCACCTCTACCCCCTCCTTCCCCCACCGTCAAGGAAAAAGGAGCCTCTTGAGAAGGGCCCCCAGTAAATTATCCTAAAACCTAAAATTCATCTCCCACTTCCCTCCTTCCCCCAGTCAAGGAAAGAGGAGCCTTTTGAGAAAGCCCCCCCCCCGTACATATCCTAAAACCTAAAATTCCCATCTCCCTCCTCTCCTTCCCCTCCTTCCACCCGTCAAGGAAAAAGGAGCTTATTGAGAAAGCCCCCCCCAGTACATTACCCTAAAACCTAAAATTCACCTCTCCCTCCTCTCCTTCCCCTCCCCCGTCAAGGAAAAAGGAGCCTCTTGAGAAGGGCCCCCAGTACATTATCCTTAAACCTAAAATTCACCTCTCCCTCCCTCCTTTCCCTTCCCCCTCCCCCACCAAGAAATGAGGAGCCTCTTGATGACATACTTCGTCAAGTAAATTTTTGCTTTAGCTGTCGATAATGTTGCTTGATTAATGCATCTTTTCAGCTCGACATTTTTTTTATTCATTGTTTATTTATTTTTTAGTTTTATTTTTTTGTTTATTTTTTTCGGCTTGGTCTTAAAGATTACTTATTTATTTTCTTCATATATTTTTTCTGGAAAGGAAAAAATTTCATTATTATTATTATTATTATTATTATTATTATTATTATTATTATTATTATTATTATTATTATTAT
>SEYY01002498.1:70000-74427 GCA_009176605.1 Armadillidium nasatum
TTTTCATACTTTACTACTTTGTTGTCTCAGCTTTTCTGGCTTCTTTCCTTTGATTTCCTTTAAAGCAAGGTTTCGCAACCTTTCTTTGATTGTGGACCCCCTGAATCCTAACTTTACGTATCTGGACACCTGAATTATAGCTTTACGTATCTGGACCTCCTGAATCTTAACTTTACGTATCTGGACACCTGAATTATAACTTTACGTATCTGTGGACCTGAATTATAACTTTACGTATCTGGATCTCCTGAATCTTAACTTTACGTATCTGGACACCCACCTGAATTATAACTTTACGTATCTGGACACCTGAATCCTAACTTTACGTATCTGGACACCTGAATTGAATCTTAACTTTACGTATCTGGACACCCTGAATTATAACTTTACGTATCTGGACACCTGAATTTAACTTTACGTATCTGGACCCCCTGAGTCCTAAATTTACGTATGTGGAACCTCCGAGTCATAACTTTACGTATGTGGAACTCTATATACTCGTATGTATTATTCCTACATTAAATATTTATTTGTAGTTTAGTAAAAACTAATAATTAATCCAATCAAATATAATATAAAAAATTTAAATTACAAATATTGAACACTCTGTGGTCCCCTGGGGTTCATGTGGTCCCCTGGGGTTCATGTGGTTCTCAAGGGGTTCATGTGGTTCCCTAGGGGTTCATGTGGTTCCCCTGGGGTTCATGTTGTTCCCTGGGGTTCATGTTGTTCCCTGGGGTTCATGTGGTTCCCCTGGGGTTCATGTGGTTCTAGGGGTTCATGTGGTTCCCTAGGGGTTCATGTGGTTCCCCTGGGGTTCATGTGGTTCCCTAGGGGTTAATGTGAACCACGGTTCAGAAACGCTGATTTAAGGTCATTCAATAGTTTCTAATTGAGGTGAAAATAATTGATCCTTTGATTCTACTGCAAAAAATTGAGACCCTTGGAGTTATTCTTCAGCCCCTCTCTTCTTCTTTTTTATAAATCATCTTCATTTCGTCACCTGTCTACTTCTAAATGTAACTTTCATTTCTCCAGGTGTTTATTCTGTTTAAGAATGTCTTCCGTCATTGTAGGGATTCTGCGTTATAAATCTGGAGTAGATTCCCGTACACGCCTGTTCTTGGAAAAATAATAAAGTCTTGGACCTTTTTACTGGTCAACGGTCAACGTTTTTACTTTCATAAATTCTAGAGCTGGTTTAAGGTAACAGAGTTGCTGTATTTTTGACTTTCTAGACAAAAAAAAAACTGTTTCCTTCGTTCTATTTTTTAATGTCTCCTCTGGTGGGCAAAGGACAGAGGCCTGACAATTTCCATCAGAGTTGGGCCAATATCGGAACCTAATCGTTAAATGCCGTGTAGATGAATGTGGAGATGAGCGCGAAGTGGTGAGTACCTTTGGGCACTGGAATGAGGTGGAAAGTACCCTTATCACCCTATATATCTAATGGGGGCTAATATCATCTCGGGAGCGCTACTACCCTCCCCCACATTATCAAATAAGATCTCCAGTCTCAGAGCTCTCATTTTGAAGAATATTTGTGCAACTTACTTTTCCACAGAATCCCATTCTCCTTCTCTGACCAAACATAAACGCAATGCCCTTTTCTTCATTAACATCACTGGCAAAGTCTGGAAAATACTTCCTTCTTCTGTTATTCTATTCCACACTACTTCCTTTGACTTACACACTTACAAGCCATTGGGTTATGACGGAATTTAAAAAGATTGAATTTAGGGTGTGTTGTGAGGTGCTGACCATTTATTGAAAGTTTCCTTATATATATATATATATATATATATATATATATATATATATATATATATATATATATATATATATATATATATATATATATATATATATATATATATATATATATATATATATATATATATATATATATATATATATATATATATATATAGTATATGTTTGTGTTAATTGTACGCGTGTGTGAGTATTTGTGTGAGGATGTTATTTTGTGTGTGTGTGTGTGTGTGTGTGTGTGTGTGTGTGTGTGTATGTGATGGTATTGTTATTGCATATATAAACTCATTAAAAGAAGAAAACGATTGGAATGAGAAGGCTCTACAATTGAAACTTCATATATCTCCAATAAGCCTATTTTCAAAGAGCGAAAAGAGAGAGACTGGAAAAAAAAAAAAAAAAAAGTTTTCAAATATTTCTTGTAATTAGAGAAGTGATAGGCTTTTCCTGGTGCTAATTTCCCTATTAGCCATTAAAAAAGGGAAAAAACTCTCGCTGATTGTCGCTAAAGACCGAGTCGTTTCCCGCTTAATTTGCAAAATTTTGTCGATTTTCCCGGGAAAATTTTTTTTTTTTGGGGGGGGGAAGAAAATTTTTATTTTTTTTTAAATTTTTTTTTGGTTTTTTTTTTTTTTTTTTTCAATTGACAAAGTTTATTTCTCTTTATTATTATTATTATTATTATTATTATTATTATTATTATTATTATTATTATTATTATTATTATTATTAGTAGTAGTAGTTTTTTTTTTTTTTTTTATTTTTTTTTTTTTTTTATTATTATTATTATTATTATTATTATTATTAGTAGTAGTAGTAGTAGTAGTAGTAGTAGTAGTTGTTGTAGTAACTGTATTAGTGGTTTTAATAAGGTTTTTCTTTCTTACTTATTTATCACGTATTCTGTTTACAAAATATCAATGATTACTATCTTTCTCTCCTTATTTATCTCACATTCACTCTCTTTTTTTACTCACTCTCCCATCCTTACCCTCTTTCACCCTCTCTATCTATCTATTTATCTCTCTATCTATATATATAAATATCTATCTATCTATATATCTATCTATCTATCCATCTATCTCTACTTTCTTGAATAGGGCTCTGCCCGTGACCGGTGGTGATGTGTGTGAAAAAGAAAATAAAAATCTCTCTCTCTCTCTCTCTCTCTCCTCTCTCCCCCTCTCTCTCTCTCTCTCTCTCTCTCTCTCTCTCTCTCTCTCTCTCTCTCTCTCTCTTCCCTTTATTTTCGAAGATTTAAATATAAAAAAAAAATTATTTATAACGGGATGCAATTAAAACAATGAGAAAGTTACTGATTAATGGAGTGTTAATTCCGAAACAAAAAACAAAAAAAGAAAGTATCAAAATTGAAAAAAGAAAAACAAAATTTTGAGAAAATGAAAAACAAAATTTTGAGAATAAACAAAAACAAAACTTTGAGAATAACTTTTTAGACCCGACAAAGGTTTTCATTTTCAAAGTCTTAATTTTCATTTTCAACTACGTTTTCTTTATATTTCTTCTTATATATATATATATATATATATATATATATATATATATATATATATATATATATATATATATATATATATATATATATATATATATATATATATATATATATATATATATATATATATATATATATATATATATATTATATATATATATATATATATATATATATATATATATATATATATATATATATATATATATATATATATAGATATATATATAGAGAGAGAGAGAGAGAGAGAGAGAGAGAGAGAGAGAGAGAGAGAGAGAGAGAGATATGACGAAGACTCCGTTAGAAGGGATACAATTACTGCTACGCACCCCCACATCCTTCGTAAAACCCCATGGAATGTTAGGCAGGTATTTGACATTCCTCTGCACCCCTTAACGTTAAGAGTAAGGTGACCATCCGTGCCGATTTTATCGTGACAGTCCCAATTTTTTTATTTTTAGAAGATAAATCGGAACGGATAATAGTATTTTAAACAACTTTTGTTTAAATTAAATAGCAAAAATGTATTTTTTTTTTTGTAGAATATCCTTAACTAATCAATCATATGACTTCTTTTTGAAAACAACAATCGTATTTCTTCTTTATATTAAAAATCACCTTTCTTTTTACATCCCTTAAAACCCTTACGAGCAGGGTATTTGGGGGGGGGGGGGACAATGTTCAGAAGCGTTCCGATTTTTGGTCAGAAAAATAGGGTCACCTTAGTTAAGAATAATTTCATCCTTCACCTATCCATTGGATTTCCATAGCGAACTCTCGAATAAATGCTAGAATGCTTTTTGAACATGTTTAAGAAACACCAACACCTTCTTCAAATTTCTTCACTTGTACTCCCAGACTTACAAAAACACTTACTTGAACATTGTCTTCCAACTAATTTTTAAAAAATAGCGAAAGATAAGCCTGTCGGGGAGAAGCGTGTTAGAGTGGCGGACAAACTATATCACTCGTACTCTCCTAACACTTCTGTCTCTTGAGAGTTACAGATCTACTTTGATGAAGTTGATGAGGACATAACTGTCGTTGTCATTCTTTGGTGTACAATCTTCTTTTTTTACATTTGTTTCGGAGTCTTTTGCAATCTTCATTCTCTTCATTCTCTTCATTCTAATCTTCA
>SEYY01002499.1:0-18415 GCA_009176605.1 Armadillidium nasatum
GGATAATGGTAATATTCCTTCTTCGCTAACTTCCTGGCCTAAAAATTTTACTTTTCTTCTGAAGATATTACATTTTTCCGGTTTTATTTTTAAATTAAACTCACGCAGTTTCTCTAAAACTTGACTTAGATTATTCAAATGTTCGTCAAAATTTCTTCCCTAAGATCAAAATATCATCCAAGTAGGCCATTACTTGTGTTTTTGAGAAATCTTGTATCATCAAGTTGACGAGACGTTGGAAAGTCGCGGGTGAGTTACAGAGGCCAAAAGGTAATCGTAGGAACTCCAGATGTTTTGAAGATGTTGTAAAAGCAGTATATTTTCTTGATTTTTCATCCATGGGTAAGTTGTAGTATCCTTTGGTCATGTCTAGAAGACTAAAATAGGTACTGCCTTTCCAATTATAAATACAGTCGTTCACAGCGGGTAGTGGAAAACTGTCCTTAACTGTCCTCTGATTGAGGGCTCTATAATCAATACATACCCTTACTTTGCCATTCTTCTTGATAATAGGTACAATAGGACTGCTCCATGGACTCTTTGATGGTTGTATAATTCCTTGTTGTTCTAATGTTTTTAATTCTTCGTCCATAAGCTCTTGCACCTTCGGATTAAACCGCCTTACTTTTTGACGAATGGGCTCATAATCATTCAATTTAATTTTGTGTTTCATTTTAGTTTGTATAACCCACGTCATTATCGTCTTTACTAATGATATCTTTAAAATTTTCTAACGTTTTACATAACAATATCTTTTTGTTCTGAATTAAGGTCGGTTTGGTTCAATGTAAATCTTTCCTCCCAACTCAAGTGCTGATTTTCTTGTTCTTTCTCCACTTCTTGTTGTTCGTATATTTCTTTTAAAGTTTTTCCGTCTTTTACTAATTCTATAGTTGTTACCACTAAATCTTTTGTATCAATCTTATAAGTTTCATCTCCCAAATTTATAACATTAATATAGGCTCTTTTCCCATTATTTACAGTATTTGAAATAAACAATCCATTCTTTCTAAAATTATCCAATCCTGTTATTTCAGTACTATATAATTTGGGTTCTTTAAAATTATTTGGCCACATTAGTTCTATTTTATGTATGTATCCAGCCTTTATATGAGCATTCTTTCTTAATTTCAACTTGATGTTACTTATTGGGGCTGAATTATATCTAAAATTACAATACAACAATTTCTTTCCCATTATCAGGCCTACATATTAATCTATTATTTTCAAAATCAATTTCTAAAAAGTATTTTTTCAAAAAATCTATTCCAAGAATCATTTCATGTGTTACTTTTCTACTAATGATGAAACTTTCATGCTTTATTTGATATTTTCCTACTTTGAATGATAATTTCATCTCCCCTTCTGTTCCTTCTATATCTCCGTGTACTCCAATCAATTTAATATTTGTATCTTTGATTTCTTCATTTAATAATTGAGCGACATCATAACTAATTACATTGACTTGGGCACCTGTATCTATTAAAGCTCTTATAATGGCTCCTTTTACATTTATGTCCAAGTATAATCTTTGATCTGTATCTTTAGGTGCAAGGCTTTGTCCTACTCCCTTAATTCCACCCTGCTCGGTTAAGGGGTTCTTTAGTTTTCCGGCTGCTTCCTGAATACATTCTTAAATTCCTCACAGTTCTTCATCAAATGGTTTTCTCCACAATAAGGGCATTCATATCTTTGAGCTTGTTCCCTCTTTTCTGGTGGTGCTCTTCTTGTATTTTGCTTCATTTTGTGCAGCACTTGTTGGTCGTTGTTCCTGTTTTTCGGGTCTTTCTGATCTATTGCCTTGTTCTCGCTTTCTTTCTTGAGCTATTCTTTTACGACAATCCTTAATCATATGACCTGGCTTACCACAACAGAAACAACTTTTGTTTTTCTTGTAGCATTCCGATTCTAGATGCCCTTCTTTTTCACAAAAATTACATTTTTTATCTGTCTTTTTATCAGTTACTGCTACTTGTACCTTTTCTCTCTCAGGTTTTCTTTCTGTGGTGTTGTCTTTTCTTTCTTCTTTCTTATCAGGCTGATTACTACTAAAGCACATCTCTACATTGTCGGCTATCTCGATTATCCTATCTATACTAATTCTTGGTTCCGACAATGCAGCAAATTTTACTTTCCCAGCTGATTCTCCACTAAGTCCGTCTAATATTTTTATTTTCTTCATTTCATTAAATAACTCTTGTCGTGTATCTATCCCAGCTGCTTCTGCCAGTCGATCTAATCTCGTAGAAAAATTCATTATAGTTTCGTTTTTCTCTCTTTTTGCACTCCAATATTTTTCTGCTATTTTATCTTTATTTCGAGAAGCCTGATGAACAATTTTTCTGAGTTTTTCTTTAACTAAATAGTAAGGAATTCTTCCGCCATCGATGTTATTAAACGAATCCAGTAAACTTCCTTCTAAATATTTACCCAGGATGCGACTCCATGTATTTACTACTTCCGGATAGGTATTATCGCAATATGTTTCAAAATCCTGTAAAAATCTTTCAAAATCATGTCCCTCTTCTAGTGAATATTTCAAGGGTGGTGGGACTAGCCTTCTTCTATAATAGTAGTGACTATCCATCATGTATTCAGGTGGTGGTGTATATTGTCGTCCTGGTGTATAATGCTGACTTGTTCCAGCTCTACTTGAATACTGGCGACTATTCATTCCTCTTTCCTGTTCTTGTCTTTGTTGTTGTTCTGGTGTTGATGTCATATGTGGTTGTAACTGTTCATTCATTTCAGGCCTCTCTTCAGGGATATTCACTCTAAAATCCATCTTGTTAACTAATTCTTTTTATGATCTTTTTAAATTCTTATTGAACTTTTATTCTTAGCACCAGGTATGTTAGGTGGCTAATCCTGGTCTAAACGGCACCAAAAATGTTATGTCGTAGCTTGTGGTGGTATTACGACACAACTTATAAGTCCTTCTTATATTAGATTATATCGTTTCTTAATTCAAACTTGGATTGCGTTGTGTCTTTGCGTAACTTAAACCAAGACGACGTTACTTTAATTCAAGTGTGCGCTTAAAATAATTAAATAAACTTACTTTTAATACTCAGTTGTTTTCTTTACCTTAATTCAATCTAATAAATTTTAATTTACCTTGTTTTATTTCCTGTAGTTATCAATTATATTCTTTTGTTTGTCTTTATTGTTTGACCTATTATTATGTTTTATTTTAATTATAAATTAATAGCTTCTTGAGTCACTATGTAATTGACTTTATAGGTGCTTTTTGATGGTCTCTCAAATCGATAGTTAAACAGAACGATCGAAAAACTAAAATATCTTCAAAATACCAGGCTATAACTACTTGAAATTAAATAAAATGTTTAAGATTAAATACGTATTCCTAAATTATTTGGCTAATATTTTGATATAATGTTATCAAACTATTCAAGAAGTTAAACAAAGCTTAACGTCAATGCTCAAAGAATTCAACGGAAGTCAATGTCGAAGTTTTAAAGTTACTCAAAAGGGTATTTTAATTTAATTAATTTAAATTAAAATTGTTCAACTTGTTCAATAAACTAAATATAACAAGTGAAAACTATGTCAAAATTGTTCTCGTATAAACCAATTAAAATATTCAAAATTGTTTCAAAAATTAAAAATTTCAAAGTTCCAATTAGGTAAACCTCAAAAATTCGAAAAGTATTTGTAAACTATTTCAAAGTTACGATAGTTTAAATGTATCAAAATATTTAAAGTAACTAATGCTTAGGAAAAACAAACGTTTACAATAAAAAAACTATTTCAAAGTTGTTGATAAGGAGAGGACTGATTGCAGCAGGATTGAGAGGAGAAGACCCGATAGAGTCTTAGCCTCCATTCTTGCTGGTGTATATTTAAATTTATTTTTTTTTTGTTCAGTTAAAATCCTTTAGTGTTTAACATTGATTACTAAAATGTGTTTCTCATTGCAGAAGTGATATTATAATGAAAGTTAAGACCTAATAATTAAATGTTATTTATCATATTGATCAGTATAACATTGTTTATAATTTCACCTTATTCTTACCAAAAATATCCTGATATCTAAAAACAGTAGTGAACGCAGTGTCGGTGAAGTATGTTCCTAAGATATATTAAGTAAATGAAATATGAATTTAAAATAAACATTGAAAACTATATTATATGCATCAATATGTTAATACTTGTGAACTTTTTACAGGGTTGAAGAAACGAACCTTGATACTTACCTGATAGTGTTTTTAGTACTACCGCAATTACAGTGAAGGTAGTGTACAGATTATATAGTAACATATACAAATGATAGAACAATAATGTTTCTAATTGTATAATTATCATTAATACACTTTTAATGTTTTAGATTTGAAAAATTATCCTTGAAGTTGACAAGACAAAAAATCCATAAACCCTTATTGAGACTAGATACACAAATTCATAAGGTATTAGTGTGTTCATAATCATACATAGGAAAAGTGGAAAATTAATTAAATATTTAAGCGGTGTTTTTTTTATGTTAATGTTCTTTTTCTTTATATTTAATTATAGGGTTTAAATTGTGGACTTGTTTATTGATAATTGAAGTTTATACCAATGGTTTGTTGAAAAATTGTCCCAGAAACTCAAAACTTGCCAATCAGAGAGTGGACTTTAAGGTGGAACTAAAATCCCCTTATTGCCAATTAAGTTAAGCCTTTACAGAACTATATATATCATAATTAGTAGTGTCCTTCACTAACCACTTCCTCCTTTCTCCTTCCATAGTCTTGATCTTCTTATC
This sequence comes from Armadillidium nasatum, assembly GCA_009176605.1. Lineage (NCBI taxonomy): Eukaryota > Metazoa > Arthropoda > Malacostraca > Isopoda > Armadillidiidae > Armadillidium > Armadillidium nasatum. The sequence goes on from SEYY01002499.1 coordinate 4,766, forward strand.
TTTGAAATTGCTGGGCGCACAATTTTCAGTAAAAAATTGTTTGTCTGAAAACATTGATAGGAGGTATTGAGTGAGATTAATATAAATTAAGAGAAAAATATTTAATTATAGTATTTAAATGATAATTTGTAAATTAAAAAGATAAAATAGAAAGTACATTTCATTTCTTACCGTGTTTGAAGAAAAACTTAGTTGATAAGAAGCTGGAATAACAATGGTCACTGGTGTGGATGAATGCTGATTCACTCTTCGCCTTTAAACATACAATCGACTGTCGGGCGGGTCCTTTTTATACCCTGATATCCATTTAACTGATTAAATACTTACTGAAGCCTTGAAACGACAAGAAAATAGGAATTCACACATCGTTCAAAGTGTAAGTGTTAAAAACAATTTTTATTGTATGATTGGGAATGCTTGTTGTATAGTAGTATAGCGAGTTTCTTGCCGAGCGCCAATTACGCTTATACAACTTTTAAAAATACACTGACCCTTTTGTTTTCAAACTATCAACGTCTCCCCCCAACATACACAAAAATAAATTGGCGCCCGAACAGGGACTCGCTTGATAGTGGGTTGTCAGGGGCGAGTGTGAATACGTGAAACACCGAAGTGACCAAGGGAAGGGGGTTCTTCACCACCTTTATTATTATTTCTTATAGAAGTAGACCTCAAAAGAAATAACCCATTTATTTTATATAATTCTTTGTATTAATTGTATGTACCGGTGTGCAGAGTAAAAACATTGCTCGGTACACAGGTATATGCCTGTGGTTATTCTTTGTTTTGCAGATTGTGTTCCAGTCCGAGTGATCCTAAAAAGTCTTTCAGAAAGTCAAAATGGCCATGTCTACTTCCATTCCTGATATGGAAATGGATGATTATCCTGGATTCTTTGGACCAGGGCCAACAAAATATAATGGATAGCTCTGGAATTGATCGGAGTGGGGGTACAGAAAATGTTGTCTCTGCGCAGGCAGTACAACAAATAATGAATAATTTAAATACACAAATGGCATCCTTTAAATAAAAAGTTGGAGGAAGCAAGAGACTCTCCAGATAGTAGAGACAAAGAGCTAGGTAGTTCCATTAACTAAGAGTGAGGAAAATGTGGAAGGAGTTGATATTTGTCCTAGTGAACGTCCTTTAATTTCCTTGGAAAATAATGTGATTCATGTCACCACTGAGGGAAATGTTCCTATTTTTCCCAATGTGACTACATTAGAGATTATGGTTCCTACAACCACTACACCAGCTAGAATACATGCAAACTGCTACTACCCCAACTCCAGTGACATCCATATATGCTAGACCATTCACGACATTCCGAGCACCAACACCAAATACCATATTCCGACCTCCAATACCAGAAACTAACATTGGACAACAGAGGAACCAAAACAGTGGAAGTAATATTTTTACTGCCAATCAGTTTGACATCATCCAACAGCAAATGTCATTACTTACTCAGACTGTTTCTCTTCTCACTATTTTAGTAAATAATTCCCAAAAACCAAAAATTCCTGGAGCCAAAAGTATTCAGTTACGAGAAGGAACATGACCTACATAGATTTCTAGAATACTTTGAAAAATATTGTATGAAAAAGTATCCCCAAAGCCCTGACCAATGGCTCAGGTTATTGGAAAAGTATCTGTCAGGTAAATTTCTAAGACTTTATAATGAAATTATAAAGAATGTAACTGACTATAATATAGCTAAGGGGATATTAATAAAATGGTATCTCCAGGAAGAAAAGAAAAGAAATGAAAATAAACTCAGGGCTTATCACTCTGCTAAAAGGCAAAGTGGGGAAGATGTTCACTTGTTTGCCTTGCGACTTGAACAACTGGCTGAACAAGCTTTCCCAGGTGTAAATATGAAGGAACATGAATCTCTGCGCACAGCTTTCATTCTTAGTCTACCCTATAATGTTCAAAACAAGATCAGAGAATTCATTATACAAAATGAAATGTGTACTCAGACGAGGGTTCCCTGGGATAAATTGGTTCTTTTAGCTGATTCTTATGACCGTGAATTTCATCCCTGGAAGAACATTGAAACTATAGAGAAGAAAGAAGAATCTTCTGTTAATCTATCCAGGGATAATATAGAAGTTATACAAATAGATACTGTAATGCCGCAAGCCACATGGAGTGAGATCTTGAAAGGGTCATCACATCCTAGAGTTGAACGACCAAGGTATCAAAAATCAATAGAAGAGTCAGCAACACTGAAACAACGAACCAAATACGACTACACCAAAGACAATGCACAAATCATGCACATATTGTGGACGAACTGGCCACACTGTTGACGAGTGTTATAAGGCCCTTGGTATTTGTAGTTATTGCAAGACCAAGGGACACATTCGAAATGATTGTTGGCATTACACAAAAAACAATTCACCTCCCAGGGGTAATAATAATAATAGAAAATCATCCCTTTGAATGTCCTTTTTGCCAAGGGAATCATCTTGGAATTAATTGTAATTCCAGGAGATCCACCCAATCTAATAAAAATCCTCATAATTCACCTAGGGAGAATAGTTTTATAAACCTTCCTGTCAATAATAATAGTCCTCCTCAAGGAAAGAATAATACTCCCTTACCTCAGCGTATACGGTCAAATAGCCGTACGTTTGAAAATAGTACTTTGTCTCAAGATCCCTGGGTAGCTACTGGTGCGAAACCAAAAACAAAATACATAGAACATTGTAACATGTGTGGAGATTCACATTATGAAGGCAAATGTTTAGGAGATTCGGAAAACTGATCACCTCCGCAGTGAGTAATCTCACTGTGGAGGAATATAAAATTTTGGATCCTCCTATAGTTAAAAACACCACATTGTACGGATTAGGTGAATTTCCACATGAAACAGATTTTCCAGATAATGACAATAAAACCACCGAGGTGAATTGCAATCTTTGCCAAGCGGATGTAGATCCACTTATTATCTATGTATCCTTAGATGCAGGTAACAACTTTGTAGACTCGATGGTTGATACTGGTGCCGGTGTAAGCCTTTTAAATGAGGGAGTGTTATCACACTTATCCCCAGTAGAGCTTAAACCCTCCACAGAAGTTACTGCCATTCGAGGTTTTGGGAGAAAAGAAGCTATCCCTATTAAATTTTTCATAGAAGTTCCCTTAGTTTTTGATAGTGGTTTCACCACAGAACCCATTAAATTTTTCTTAGTACCCATAGAATACATGACACATAGTGTGATCCTGGGAGCAGTAGCTCTTAAGGACAATAAATTGTTACCAGACATGACATATCGTGAACTTTTACATAGAACACAGGATAACCTAACCAGCGTCGGAAAGGATATCAGCCTAACTATTCCCTTTTACAATTGTATAATACCAGAAACCACGATCATTCCTCCCAACACTTGTAAAATGTTAGCCATAGAAATACCTGATCTAAAACATTATAAAGAGAAATACCACTTAGCAGAATTTTTAGGAGAAAACCATTCAGGTTTGCAGTTCATTCCTGGTGTCTTAGATGTCAGTTTAAATGAAAATATAGTTGCTGTTCTAAATTCTTCAAATAAGGAACAGTGTGTCAGGAAACAGACTTTGATAGGAAAAATTACTAATGTTAGGAGTAAGGATTTAGAAATTAACATAAATCAGGAAACACCTGACATTACATTCACAGATCCAAAAGACTATTGGAATGCAGAAAGGGTAAAAGTCGAATTTGGAATTGGTACTCTGTCGGTATCCACTGACCAGCAAGACAAATTAATTTCAGTTTTGTTAAAGTATCCACATGTGCTTAGCACAGGGGAAAATGATGTGGGATTAGCCCAAAACATAACACATACCATTGAGTTGGAAACAGATAAACCTGTCAGGATTCCAGTTAGGAGATTCCAGGGCCCATTAGCACAAGAAATTGAAAAAGAATGTGCTGATCTTTTGGAAGGAGGTATCATACAATCAAGTAAGTCTCCATACTTCAGCACCTGTAGTTCCTGTTAGAAAACCAGATGGTTCATTACGATTGTGTATCGACTACAGGAAACTGAACAGTGTAACAAAGGGAGACTCTTTCCCATTACCTAACTTGATTGATATGATCTACAACATGCATGGGAATACTCTGTTCACTACAATCGATCTTATAAAGGGATACTATCAAATAGCCATGGATGCTGATAGTATTGAGAAGACTGCTTTTTCCACACCGTTCGGCCAGTATGAATATTTAAAAATGCCTTTCGGTGTAAAAAATGGACCTGCTACCTTTCAACGTGGAATGATGATTGCGTTGGCAGGCCTACCATGGAATAAGGTTATGGTTTACCTTGATGATATTATCGTCTTAGGTAAAACCTTTGAAGACCATTTGGATACACTTGAAAGAGTATTAATTGCATTAGGAGCCAACGGGTATAAGTTAAAACCTAAAAAGACTCGAATTTGTAGAACAGAAGTAGAGTTTCTAGGACATAGAATATCTGTAAAAGGAATACAACCTTTGGAAAAGAATCTGAAAGGTGTCCTTGAATTCCCAGTACCCACAACAGTAAAACAATTAAGACAATTTTTGGGTATGGTTAATTTTTACCGTCGACACATCCCAAATTGTTCTCAGATATCACAACCCTTATCCTCTCAGACAGGGGGAAAAACTGTCACCTGGAATGACGCTTGTCAGGATGCTTTTGACACACTAAAAAAAGCATTAATCAGTCCTACAATGTTAGGATTCCCTGATTATTCCCCAGAAGCTTCACCATTGGAGTTATATGTGGATGCGTCAAATGTAGGTGCCGGAGCCTGTCTATCACAGAAACAGCATGATACACAAAAACCCATAGCTTATATTTCTACTACTTTCAGTGGACCGCAGAAAAATTACAGTACCATAGATAAGGAACTTACTGCTTTAAGATGGGCAGTTAAGTCCTTAAAAGCTTTCCTGAAGGGAGTGAAATTTGTTATTTACACTGACCACCAACCTCTGATTTACCTGCAAAACATGAGCATGGTAGACGGACGAGTAGCCCGTACATGGGAAGAACTAAACGATTATAATTTTGAGATTAGACACATTGTAGGGAAATCCAATACAATTGCCGACGCCTTATCAAGATCTCCAGTTCTTCACCAAGAAGCTGGAGAATCAACTGAATATAATCCTACATCCGTAGAATTTGTACCCATGGGGTTTGAACTCATTGAAGTCCCAGGGGGTGGTGATGCGGTCTTTAGGTGCTTTTCCTTGTTCCTTTATGGGGCAATGGATAATCACCTGGAGATACGTGTGGCAGTTGTTGATGAACTCTTAAAGAATATAGGTAGATATCACCTTCAGGAAAGAAATATTAGGAAAAGAATTAAAGTAATGAAATGTGGAGGACAAGTTCCCATACCTGAAGTTATCGACTCTTTCTGTAACATCTTTAGAACCAGAGTTGAAGTGTATTATGATGATGAAAGACCAATGATTTATGGGTTCCAATTCACTGACAAGATATGCAGACTGAAATGTCTTGGGGGAATCCACTATAATTACTTAAATCCAATAGCAACAAGTGTACACACTACTTTAAATGAAGTCATTATCACCATCAATGAGGTAACTCCCATTTATGATGGTATTGACTTAGCTAACCATAACATTAATGATGTGGATATACTCTCTGAACAAAACACTGATTCGATACTACGTGGTTTGCGGAAGCAGTTGCTATCAAATAATCATGTTTCTGCATGGCCATCTTTATTAAAGATATTTAAACCTTATAGTAAGGAAATCTTCATTGAAAAGGATATGTTGTATCGGCATACCAATAAACAACACAAACAAATGTTATTATCATTTAATTTATTAGTGTTAGTAGCTTTGAAATTACACTGGAACTTGGGTCATATAGGACGTAATAAAACATTAGATCTTATTTATAAACACTTCTTGGCATCCTAGGACTAATCAGGTTGTATCTGATATAGTCAGGTGTTGTCCAACATGCCAAAAATTAAAAACTCATTCTAGTAAGAATAATACCCCCAACATTAAAAATCAATTCACATAATCCTTTTGATTTAGTGGCTATGGACTTATTGCAATTTCCCCCTACTACAGGTGGATATAAGTATGTTGTGGTCTTTATAGATCATTGTTCCAAATGGGCTTGTGTGGTACCCATACAGAATAAACAAAGTTCTACAGTAGCTGATGTTCTTGAAGAAAGAATCTTGCCTTTTCTGCCCAAATTACCGAATCGATTGCTGACAGATAATGGGATGGAGTTCATTGCCGAGCCTTTCCAAGTTGTTTTGGAAACATATAACATACAACACATTCGAACTTCCCCATTGCATCCAGCCAGTAACGGAATTTGTGAACGCTTCAACAGAAGTTTAATCCAATCCTTTGCGATGTCTGGTCTTAGAAAATTCATCACATTGGGATGAGGAATTACCCTCATCAGTGATTATTTACAACCATACTTGGCACAGTGCCATTAAGATGTCACCCTCAGATTTTCTGTTGAAAGAATCACACAAAGAACCAGCTCATACGTTTCCTCAATATTGGAATGAAGGAACGATGAATTTTCAGTCTTATAAGGTTGGGCAGAAGGTAGCAAGGAAAATAATCTTCAAGGGACATCAGGTCATTAACAAGTTTAGAATCAGATGGGAAGGACCATTCATAATCACTGTAGTGAATGATAACAAAGTCACCTACAGGATTAAACGAATGGGTAATCCGAAATTCACGAGAGGAGAAAATCCATCACTTCCCAATTGAGGAAGTGGATTGACATTCCCTCATATCTAAAAAAAAATCCCTTCTTCAAAGAACGAGTGTTTCAATCAAATGAAGATGAAGAAGAGGAATTTTATGACACAGACAGTACCATAGATGATTTGGACCATATGTCCGAATTAAACATTAACACAGAAACAGAAAAACCTCCAATTATAGAGGAAGATAGTGATGATGAAGAGGAGTTTGAGGGGTTTGAAGTATCAGATAAATCCAATGAAAAAGCCCAACAATTAACCCAATTCTTAATGAACATGAGCACACCTGTAAACATACACCCCAAAAACATATCACCTATAGTGTTTGCTACATCAGAATCAACTACAGTTAATAGTACAACACCAATAGGGCCTATCAAGACTAAACATCCACACCAATCGTCCAATGTTTTTTCGCCTTTCACTCAATTTTCTATTTCTCTTTCTAACATTTGCTCACTTGTATTTTCATCTGATTTCGATCGCTCTCGTTGTGCTACGAGAGTGACGGATACTCACACTGAACCAAGTTCTGAAAGTAAATCTGCAGATTTTTCAGGATTCCAGAAGACTAGTTTTCGTTGGGATATGGTGGAGGTGTTGAATAACACAATAATAAATCAGGTATTTTCATTCTCAGAAAATCAATCACCCACCATCCCTGAGTTAGAATGGGATGATTCTTCAATCATGATAAATGGGTCATGCGAAGATCCACATATAGAAAATGAGAAGGATATACCTGAAAAAATGGTTCTAGAAATTGTCGAGGAGGAATATTTGGAAGACCTGGAGGAGGAGGAAATTACTCAATCTCCCAGGAGCCTTGCGAAGATTTTTGGAAGATAATTATCAATTAACAAATATTTCATCTATTAGAAATATTAAAGAACTATCTCCATCCTATTCCCTTGAAGGAGAATTACTCCTGAAGAAAAACATTGTTCAAACCACAGATGAGACCGGAGAATCTGTGGTTGTAGAATCTCCAATGATAGTTATGGAGACTCCAGTCATCAGGCCATTTACTCGTTCAAGAGGTTCAGTACCAGCCTACGACTATGTAATGAATACTCCCTTGGAGTGGAAGAAACCAAATTAAAAAAGAATAAATAAATAAATAAATAGAATCAAATTCATACTATTTTTATAATCTTTCCTCGACTATCCCTCCCAGGTTACAAATACACTTAAGGAGCTGAATGGAGCCGGAGTTAGGTTAGATTTGTTTAAAAAAAAAAAAAAAAAAAAAAAAAAAAAAGGAAGTTTAAGTAAAATATAAATTGCTTTCCTTAAATTGCTTATTTAAAATGCTGTCATAAAATTAGTCTTTGCTGCTTAAAATGCTTACAAATTTCAAATTTCACTAATAATTATTTGCTTTGCCACGAAATTATTCTTGGAACTAATTAGATTATTGTTTCATAATTGATTTTTTATTGTTTATATTGTTTTTATTTGTTTATATAAGACACCAAATCGCTGGTCCTTGTGCGCCTAGTATTTTCTTGGGGTGCGAGGATCGGGATTGTGGTGAGGTCTATTATCTGTTCTTAATTTATTTTCTCTATATTACAGACTAACCAAAAATGAAATACATTAACCTTCTAGTTGTGGGAGATTCTGAGACTCAGATGTTCTGGAAGGGGCGAAACCTATTAAAGAATGAATATGGAGTATTTGTTCAAACAGAATATAGATCTGGGGCAACGTTAGAAGATTGTTTAGGACAGATACAGAGACGGATGAAACCCTCCACACACATAATCATTATATGGGCTCTGACTCCCTTCGCTTGGAGGAGAACACCCATCAAAAATCATGAGCAGCGAGAGACAACTGTTTTCCGTCCCAGCCTTCATTTATCCATTGATCGGATACCTGACATGATGAATCAGATAATGCGGAATGTCCTACAAGTAAACCCCAATTGTAAAGTATACCTGTCCATACCATCTGTCAAAGATCTCTACAAGTTTAATCAAACCAGACTGATACAAGCATGGGGAGAAGATTACCGTGATTTTTTGAAAAATCATATTGATTATAATCCAGAACGCATGAGACGTTATTCCTTACAGGCATATTACCTCTTTTGTAGTCTTAAGAAAACTCAATACCGGTGGGAAGGGAAAAATCTATTATATGGTAATGGAGCCTTGAACTGTTATAATTATAAACGACCTAAAGCCAGGTCACAACGCAGGATAAGAGTCGCACATACAGAATATTTAAATGGAATGTCATTACATTTAAATTCAGAACTCATTCCTGATGGGCTCCATGGCAACCAAACTTATTTGAAATATTACCTTATTAACAACAAAGGAATTTTTGAAAAGTTCAGGAATTTCCCCCCTCACCGACCACTTCAAAAGAGGATAAAGAAACAAGGCTTATTGGGAGATTGCCCTCAGGATAATACTGTGTGGAGAGTGAACCCAACCCACAGAACGCCAAAGCCCTCAGAAAGAACACCACTCCCAGTGGATCAAGTGGCTGAATGTTTGTATCAAGTTACAGATTTAGAACAACCATCAACATCTTCTCAAGGGAGAGTATATATCCCACATACACCTTACACTGGTATGACTGTCGAACCACAATCCTCAGCCACACCAATACACTTTACACACACTCCTTTTTATCAGCATCAAGCTCCTTTAGCTACTTCTACTAATAATATTCCTTTTTATACGGTGATGGGTTGTGATCCTGGAATGGTTTACCGATCATATACAGAATGATTTTAACTCTGACGCTCACATAGCTGTCCGTGACTTCCTAGAAAATAGAAAACAGAAAGGTCATGGAGACAAAAAGAGACAGTTACAAGATTTAGATGATGTAATTAAAGTGGCAGAACAGGAAAAAGAAATAATAAAAAAGCGAAAGAACTAGAGGAACCTCGCTTGGTGGGGAGGGATGATAAGGAGAGGACTGATTGCAGCGGGATTGAGAGGAGAAGACCCGATAGAGTCTTAGCCTCCATTCTTGCTGGTGTATATTTAAATTTATTTTTTTTTTTTTGTTCAGTTAAAATCCTTAGTGTTTAACATTGATTACTAAAATGTGTTTCTCATTGCAGAAGTGATATTATAATGAAAGTTAAGACCTAATAATTAAATGTTATTTATCATATTGATCAGTATAACATTGTTTATAATTTCACCTTATTCTTACCAAAAATATCCTGATATCTAAAAACAGTAGTGAACGCAGTGTCGGTGAAGTATGTTCCTAAGATATATTAAGTAAATGAAATATGAATTTAAAATAAACATTGAAAACTATATTATATGCATCAATATGTTAATACTTGTGAACTTTTTACAGGGTTGAAAAACGAACCTTGATACTTACCTGATAGTGTTTTTAGTACTACCGCAATTACAGTCAAGGTAGTGTACAGAATATATAGTAACATATACAAATGATAGAACAATAATGTTTCTAATTGTATAATTATCATTAATACACTTTTAATGTTTTAGATTTGAAAAATTATCCTTGAAGTTGACAAGACAAAAAATCCATAAACCCTTATTGAGACTAGATACACAAATTCATAAGGTATTAGTGTGTTCATAATCATACATAGGAAAAGTGGAAAATTAATTAAATATTTAAGCGGTGTTTTTTTTTATGTTAATGTTCTTTTTCTTTATATTTAATTATAGGGTTTAAATTGTGGACTTGTTTATTGATAATTGAAGTTTATACCAATGGTTTGTTGAAAAATTGTCCCAGAAACTCAAAACTTGCCAATCAGAGAGTGGACTTTAAGGTGGAACTAAAATCCCCTTATTGCCAATTAAGTTAAGCCTTTACAGAACTATATATATCATAATTAGTAGTGTCCTTCACTAACCACTTCCTCCTTTCTCCTTCCATAATCTTGATCTTCTTATCTTTGAAATTGCTGGGCGCACAATTTTCAGTAAAAAATTGTTTGTCTGAAAACATTGATAGGAGGTATTGAGTGAGATTAATATAAATTAAGAGAAAAATATTTAATTATAGTATTTAAATGATAATTTGTAAATTAAAAAGATAAAATAGAAAGTACATTTCATTTCTTACCGTGTTTGAAGAAAAACTTAGTTGATAAGAAGCTGGAATAACAATGGTCACTGGTGTGGATGAATGCTAATTCACTCTTCGCCTTTAAACATACAATCGACTGTCGGGCGGGTCCTTTTTATACCCTGATATCCATTTAACTGATTAAATACTTACTGAAGCCTTGAAACGACAAGAAAATAGAATTCACACATCGTTCAAAGTGTAAGTGTAAAAACAATTTTATTGTATGATTGGGAATGCTTGTTGTATAGTAGTATAGCGAGTTTCTTGCCGAGCGCCAATTACGCTTATACAACTTTAAAAAAAAATACACTGACCCTTTTGTTTTCAAACTATCAACGTCTCCCCCCAACAGCGACTTTTTGGTTAAGGTATGGATGAACCATTAAAAGTAACCTCCCCAGCTTTATCCTATAAAGAGATCTTGCATTATAGACTATACTCTTTGGGGTTTGTAGGTGTTGCATTATCTGATTCATCATGGAAGGTATCCGATCAATGGATAAATGAAGACTGGGACGGAAAACAGTTGTCTCTCGCTGCTCAGGATTTTTGATGGGCGTTCTCCTCCAAGCGAAGGGAGTCAGAGCCCATATAATGATTATGTGTGTGGAGGGTTTCATCCGTCTCTGTATCTGTCCTAAACAATCTTCTAATGTTGCCCCAGATCTATATTCTGTTTGAACAAATACACCATATTCATCCTTTAATAGGTTTCGCCCCTCCCAAAAGATGCGAACCTCTGAATCTCCCACAACAAGGAGATTGATATATTTCATTCTTTGTTAGTCTGTAATATAGATAAAATAAATTAAGAACAGATAATAGACCTCACCACAATTCTGATCCTCGCACTCCAAGAAAATACTAGGCGCACCAGGACCAGCAATTTGGTGTCTTATACAAACAAAAATAAAATATTAATAAAATAAACTTAATTATGAAACAATAATCTAATTAATTCTAAGAATAATTTCTTGTGGCAAAGCAAATAATTATTAGTGAAATCTGAAATTTGTAAGCATTTTAAGCAGCAAAGACTAATTTTATGACAGCATTTTAAATAAGCAATTTAAGGAAAGCAATTTTTATTTTACTAAAATTTTTTTTTTTTTTTTTTTTTTTTTTTTTTTTTTTTTTAAACAAAGCTAATCTAACTCCGGCTCCATTCAACTCCTTAAGTGTATTTGTAACCTGGGAGGGATAGTCGAGGAAAGATTATAAAAATAATATGAATTTGATTTTAATTATTTACTTTTTTATTCTTTTTACTTCGGTTTCTTCCACTCCAAGGGAGTATTCATTACATAGTCGTAGGCTGGTACTGGACCTCTTGAACGAGTAAATGGCCTGATGACTGGAGTCTCCATAACTATCCTTGGAGATTCTACAACCACAGATTCTCCAGTCTTATCCGTAGTTTGCACAATGTTTTTTTTCAGGAGTAATTCTCCTTAAAGGGAATAGGATGGAGATAGTTCTTTAATATTTCTAATAGATGAAATATTTGTTAATTAATAATTATCTTCCAAAAATCTTCGCAAGGCTCTGGGAGATTGAGTAATTTCCTCCTCCTCCAGGTCTCCCAAATATTCCTCCTCGACAATTTCTAGAACCATTTTTTCAGGTATATCCTTCTCATTTTCTATATGTGGGTCTTCGCATGACCCATTTATCATGATTGAAGAATCATCCCATTCTAACTCAGGGATGGTGGGTGATTGATTTTCTGAGAATGAAAATACCTGATTTATTATCGTGTTATTCAACACCTCCACCATATCCCAACGAAAACTAGTCTTCTGGAATCCTGAAAAATCTGCAGATTTACTTTCAGAACTTGGTTCAGTGTGAGTATCCGTCACTCTCGTAGCACAACGAGAGCGATCGAAATCAGATGAAAATACAAGTGAGCAAATGTTAGAAAGAGAAATAGAAAATTGAGTGAAAGGCAAAAAAACATTGGACGATTGGTGTGGATGTTTAGTCTTGATAGGCCCTATTGGTGTTGTACTATTAACTGTAGTTGATTCTGATGTAGCAAACACTATAGGTGATATGTTTTTGGGGTGTATGTTTACAGGTGTGCTCATGTTCATTAAGAATTGGGTTAATTGTTGGGCTTTTTCATTGGATTTATCTGATACTTCAAACCCCTCAAACTCCTCTTCATCATCACTATCTTCCTCTATAATTGGAGGTTTTTCTGTTTCTGTGTTAATGTTTAATTCGGACATATGGTCCAAATCATCTATGGTACTGTCTGTGTCATAAAATTCCTCTTCTTCATCTTCATTTGATTGAAACACTCGTTCTTTGAAGAAGGGATTTTTTTGAAGATATGAGGGAATGTCAATCCACTTCCTCAATTGGGAGTGATGGATTTTCTCCTCTCGTGAATTTGGATTACCCATTCGTTTAATCCTGTAGGTGACTTTGTTATCATTCACTACAGTGATTATGAATGGTCCTTCCCATCTGATTCTAAACTTGTTAATGACCTGATGTCCCTTGAAGATTATTTTCCTTGCTACCTTCTGCCCAACCTTATAAGACTGAAAATTCATCGTTCCTTCATTCCAATATTGAGGAAACGTATGAGCTGGTTCTTTGTGTGATTCTTTCAACAGAAAATCTGAGGGTGACATCTTAATGGCACTGTGCCAAGTATGGTTGTAAATAATCACTGATGAGGGTAATTCCTCATCCCAATGTGATGAATTTTCTAAGACAAGACATCGCAAGGATTGGATTAAACTTCTGTTGAAGCGTTCACAAATTCCGTTACTG